>JAWWMP010000011.1:18800184-18910398 GCA_035047865.1 Dendrocincla tyrannina
TGTTAATGTTGGATGTATGTGGATTTCTAGTTCTGCTGCATTATCCTTGTTCTTTTCTGGATTTTTTTTTTAAGTAATTTTTTTTAAGTAAGAGACCTATGAAACATTGTCCTATATCATCAGTTTTCCTTGCCAACCTGTTCAGGCCACTCAAACAGCTAAGGAAGAAGTTGGTGAATGCTACTTTATAGCCTTTTTAAGGATTTGTAATGTGATGAGAAATCTCAACTAGTTCAGCCTCCCATTTATGGAGACAGGATTCACTGAGATCGTTTCATGCTGCCTAAGTAAAGCTGTATTACCCTTAAATGTTTGGCAAATCCTGACTTGGATTACCAGTGTTTTTATGGAAGTGCTGGAGGAGAGCACATATCACTGTGGCTAAGGCAAGGAGAAACCAGCTGAGGTTGTGATAGATCTCTTGGGGCAGCCAGCCTCTGTGCAGAGGGATGGAGAAAGTTGCAGTTGAGATTTTCTTGAAAGCATTCCCCTTGGTAATTGTATCACTTCTGTCAGCTTGAGCTTGTGTGCTGAACTGCAGCTGACAGTGTAACCTTGTTCTCCACACTGTCTGAATATTCAGACATTGTTTTTATTCTGTAAGCCAGTTGCAAAACAATGCATTGCATTCAGCAGTGAGACTTTGCTGGTTTATTCTCTCAAAATTTACGGTTTTCCAAGATCATATAACTGGAGTGTCAAGAAGTTTATAAGGACTTTTACAGTTTTACAGCTTTCCAGATACCTCCTTAGTCTACATCCATTATCCTTAAGAGGAAGATGATCATTATAAATTGGGGGCAATAGCTTTCTACACGTAAATGCTGCTACACTGGCATGAACAGAACTGTGCTATCAACTCTTCCAGTGTGGTACTTCAGTACACTTGAACTGTGCATTGTGTGCAATGGCTTTATTTTATGAATGACTTCTTATGCACTTTGGGGCCTTCTTTAGGGCTTAGTCTTTTCTTCCTCTTACTGATTATCTGTAGCCAAACTGTGTTTGAAACATGCAGTTTGGTTTTAAGCAAAGCATGTGGTTTAATTTCTGTGTAAGCTGTGCAGGAATTTATGCTGTAGACCCATAGCATCTCTGTTGCAGTGGTTCTGTAGGCTCCAAGTAAAAGATCAAAGCTTGCAGAACAGTCAGTCTGGGTTTTTCTCATTTGCTTTCCTTTATTTTGACTCTTGTCATGCGAGATCTCCACACAGTGTCAAAATACTTGAGTATTATTTCATGTAATTCTCTCTATTAATTGCTCATCCTCTAAAAGTCACCCAAAGTATGTACAGCAGCCTTGCAATACTGTATTGACTTCCTTCCTTGGAAAATGTTATCTCTTTAAAGACAGCATGGTCTGAGATGTAACCATGCTGACCTTTATTGTCCAAAAGTAGTGCTGTAATGTGTTCTAAAGTAGGCTTTTTTTAGTGATCTCTCTAGGAAAAGTCTGGAGTATTCATGACTGACCGAAGCCTTTCTGTGATGGCACTGTTAGATAAACAAGCACAGGAAGAGTGACTTACTCTAACTTTTGATACAAAGCAA
This sequence comes from Dendrocincla tyrannina, assembly GCA_035047865.1. NCBI lineage: Eukaryota > Metazoa > Chordata > Aves > Passeriformes > Dendrocolaptidae > Dendrocincla > Dendrocincla tyrannina. Next base: position 18,801,736 of record JAWWMP010000011.1, read on the forward strand.
GTGGGTCTGCTCTTTTAGCTATCTAGCTTATTTAGTCATTGCCAAAACTGAAATTGGCAAAGAGCATGTTGAGCTTTGGAGCTCATGAATACCATAAACACTTGGGTTAGCCTAGGCTTCATGGGAGTTGCTCTCCCCTGTTTGGGTATGTTGCCCTTTGGTTCCGTGTTTGTCTCCCATGAGTTCCCTGGGTGCCAGGATGTGCCTTCTCTGGGTGCAAGAACTGCCCCTGGAGCTCATAAGTAGGACATGTTAACAAGGACAACTGAATATGGGAGACAGCAGCTCAAAGCAGACAATCAGCTTATTATTTCACTTCTTTAATGGGTGTTCCAGCTTTGTTTTAAACTTCAGGGGTGATCTTTTTGGCTTGTTTTACATAATCAAACATAACCCCAAAAGTTCTTGGGATTTTTTTTGTTATTTTTAAACTACCAACACCTGCAAAATTACCTCTGAAATACTTCCCAAAGATCTTTAAATTATTTATATTGTTTTCTTGATATTTATTATAAAAAGTCAAAGGGAATAAAAAGATGCTACATTCAATACCTGTAAATACAGAGCTGACAGGAGTGCATTTAAACTTTAAGTAACTCGGTCATCTTGATTTATATTTAAATGTCATGTGTTTTTGTCGTGCTTGTGTGTGCTAGAGGCGAAGGTCTTGGCAGTCTGGAGCTCTGATGAATTGATTAATTTCCCGGTGCTTCCCTCGCCTGGGTCCGCCCGTGTTGGGCTGCAGTTCCCGGCGCGGCCCGCAGGTGGCAGCCCAGCCGCGCCGAGGGCCGGCCGTGGGAGCCCGGCCATCCAGCCATTGCACAGCCACATCCCTGCGCCGCCCCCGGCCAGGCGCTCCCCTAGGGCTCTGTGGAGGCGGCCGAGCCTTTCGGATCAGTTCCTGGCCGGGTTTCGGGTCTGCTCCTCTCGGCTGTTTGCAGGAGGTTTACAGGAGGGAGCTGGGGGGGGTTTGGTTGTCCTCATTGCAACTGAGACATCACCTGTCCACTTGTATATTAACACCGAACCTATCCATTTCTTTGTTTACGTAATGCACTCCTTATATTACCTTGCTGATTGAGATGTTAATGACAGCTGATTGTTTGTTTGTTAATGCCAGTTTCTGTTATTCTGTTTTTCTTATGACCTCTGTAACATTCCTCAGACTGTAGCATTGTAAAAGAATGCTTCCAGAGACACAGCAGTGGAGAGCCTTTAGAAATGTTGCTTCCTGTTTAAACTGTTCAAATTTGGAAAACAAGCTGAATGCTGAAGTGTGCCTAGGTAAATGTACTTTTTTTTCTTCAACTTTGTCTGTTAAGACTGAGTTATGTTTTTTCAGCTCTTCTATTTAAGAGTCTGCCTACCCTGCATATGTGAACATAACTGTGCCCTCAGAGTCATAGCCAAACACTCACAGATGACATTTGAGAATACTTCAATGCTCATGTGAGGTTTGCTATTATTCTTGCAACATGTAGTTGGCTGTAAACTATGTGCATTTACTCTGTATTTATATAGTTAACTTTTTTGTTTGGATTGCTTTAAACTTCAAAGCAGATTAAAATGATGTGCTTCTATTCAAATGTTGCCTTCTGTGCTAAACTGTACACTATTTTTAATCTTTTACTTTTTCTATTGTTGATACATACCAGTACCTGGAGAGTTGTGATTAAAAATGAGCAATTCATTAGGATATCCCAGTGAATCATTTTATCTTGTGCCATTTTATAGCAGCTGAAAAGAGTCTGTCTGAATTGTGCCTATAATATGATCTTTTTTGAGATTCATCAATGACTTAAACTAGTTCCATGTGTTTGTGCAGTTGGACTTGAACACTGCTACCTCTGCAGAACTAAGTGGTACTGTCTGTCAACTGAGATTCAGTGACTAGTGACCACAAAACTCATGTCTGCTTATGGTGCCAGCCAGCACAAACCACTGCTGACAAAAATGCAATTCCTTAATGTTCAGGGTTAGCTGCGTGTGCAGTTATAAACCAAGTCATTGAAACACTGTTAGGTATCAATTTTCCTACCATAGTAGGTGTTTGATCTGAATTCTGTCCACAAAACTGCTTCACAAATCATTCTGCAAATATATACATGGGTTTGGTTTTGTTACTGTGTGCTGTATTTCTTCCCCCTCAGTGTGTATTCTGGAGCTGAACCTTTGCAACCTTTAAAATGGAGCATGTTCTACCTTGTAGCTTCCAGGTCAGCCAGGCTTAGAGGTGATCAGTCCTCTGGAACCAGTACAGGCAACCAGTGTGCTTATCCTTGACACATCTTAAATTATGCCTGTAACTGGCATAACTGTAATTGTCTGTAATTGATTTTTCACTTTTACCTTCTGAAAGAGGCACATAGCAGGGCAAAGCTCACGTGAACTCTTTGGGAGTGGTTTGATGTTCTTGTTGCTTTACAACCCCTTCTGCTGGAGGGGTTTTGTTAAGCTTGCCCTGGCCAACAAATGTATATAAAGTGAAGGAGTAGTTAAAGTGCTAATTGGTTATGGCTTGGCATTAATGCAGGAGTATAGTCTGACAAAGAGGCAACCTAAAAGTATGTGAGGCTCAACAATGATCTCTTTCACAAAAGAAAGCCCTTGAATTTGATAATGCACTTACACTAAGATAAAATATACTGCCAAAGACAAATGCTGCTCTCATCTTGTACGTGCTGTTGCCAGCCACTGTTCTTTGTGCTGATTCAGAACATCCTAATCTTCCTGCACAGCTTCTGTAAAAGGCAGGAAATGCCAGGACAGGAATTGAGTTCTCATGAGCAAATTGATGCAAACAAAATGGTGTCTTGAACTGTGGGAGATGTATTGGAGCAGAGGAGCTTCTGTTTTTGTAGATGGAACGTTCCAAGGGATGCTCTTAAAACTGGGTTTGCTAATACACAGATGCTCATCAATGATGGAATTGTGTGAAATGGCATAGAAGTTTTCAAAGGCATGCTCCAGATGGTGAAAATTACTGCAAATTCTGGGTAGGCCTCTGCAAAGGGAGTGTTTCCTTCCTTACCTGAGGCTGTTTGGAAGTTGGTAGCATTTCCTAATTCCACTTCTGCAGCAGACACTTGGGATGGGACTAAGGATGTACCTGTTAAAATTGTCTAGAGTGCAAACAAAATGCAAAGTAGTCTGTTCTGAGCCTTGGTCATCCATCCAAACTTCTGAAAAAAGGTAAACAATGTGCAAGTGTGGCAGCAAATGTCTGGATTCTGTTAATTTAGGACTGTTACTGTGTATTTTGAGACTAGATAATGTAGAACCAGTATGTAAAAGGGAAAACAATTACATGAGAAAAGTACAGACTTGAATGTCTGTAGCAAGAAGAGTTCTAAGTATATCTCTAATGCAAAAAATGCTATAGACATAAAGGTAACTGGACAGGAATCAAGGATTAATGATGTTATAATAAGCTGATTTGTGGTCATCTATATTTTAGACACAGTAAATGCAGGAGACCAAATCTATTGTTTATTTTAGGGAAACTATGTAATGTGGAGACACAAAGGAAATCTCTAGTTTATTCCTACATGGGGAAGATCTTGGCTAAAGAGTGTTTTGTAATGGGAACTGTTGGATTTGTGGTGAATACTAGAAGTACTTGATGACATCCAAGGAAGATTTTTGCAAGAACTGGTCTTGGTACTACAGTTGGTGTATCTGTCAGTGGTTTGGTAGGAAGGCTTGGACTACATCAGTAGCATTTGTAGAAGATAAATTTGAAACAATTTGCAGTATGCTAAGTTTTGAATATGCTTTCTTTAAAAAAACACTTTTTTGACCAGCAGAGTAAGATTAAATTACAGTGCAAAATGTGTATTCATGCCGTTACAAAATAGTAATGAGAATTTTTGCTCTGTCAGGAGTGTTACTTTGTCAGTTGGATAGAAGAGAAGAAAGTCTCTTAAGTGTAGTTTTTCAACAATGATCACTGTTGTCTATTAGAAAAAAAAGCTATTTTAGTTCTAGGATGCTAAATGAAAACAAACAGCACAGTGTGTACAAATCTCAGGCTGACCTAACTTGGGGTACATTCACAGCTCTGCTTTGTCACAGCTGTGAAATAGAAGGTTATACAAAATGATCATGGAAAGAAGTGTGTGTCTCCTGCCAGAGCATGGTGATTTTCCAGAAGAAACTTATGAGGGTAAGTATTGTAGATAAATGCATTAAGTTGCAAGACCTGCTGCTACAAAATGAAGAACTACTTGCTGGCTGTGAACTTTGAATATAAGAAAGTTTTTAATGATCAATGCTAAACAGTCTTACATAGGAGTGAGAGCAGGAAGGAAGAAGGCACTTCAGAGTGCCTGAACAGCATGTGAAAGGGACGCCATGATCTGGTGAGCTGTGATAGCTCAGACCTAAATGATCTGTGTGTTTAGTGGGGATTAGGCTCTCTGTTTATGGTGGAATCAATCCCCCTGTGCTTGGAGGCTGTGTGGGGCTCTTTCCAGAACTCATAGAAGAATGAACTAGGGCTCATCCTATGTACTTCACCCTCAGAACTGAACAATCCAAGAACTTATCTTTCCAACATCCCGCTCATAAATTGGTTTATCACTTACTGAACAGTATAACTTATGTTGCAGATCTGAATTTTTACTGGTCTTATGCCACACGTTACTTTTCTGTAAGCATTATATTTTTGTCTGTCTTAGAAATGACAAGGAATATCCTTCTGGCCTGGTTCAGCCTAGTGCATTCCTGTTGCATACAGCTGGGTTTTTTTCTCTACCAGGGAAAGGATTCTGTAGTTTTTAAATTAATTGAAAGGGGTGAGAAGGTGATGTGATGGGTTTTGTTTATTGTTTTCATGGTCTCAAGTTAGATGTATGACAACATTTTTAAATTGAAAAAATGGCCCCTTTGTAATTCTCACCTAAGGGAACCAAGCCTTCCAAGTACAGCTTTGCAAAACTTGTATCCAAATTTAGCTGTGCTGGATTCTTTCATTAAGAATGTAATAGAATGAATAGTTTTAAGGGCCATATCAGACTTTGTGCTGTCTATAGGCCCTCAGTATCTCCAGAAGAACGTTCAGTAGAAATACTTCCATGGAATGGAGAGTTACGTTACCTTGTGTTGCCACTGTAAGCATTTCTGGCCGCCTCAGTGACTGAAGGACTTGTAAGTTGATTTGGGGAGCTCCAGCTGCATTCATGCTGGATATGTTGAAAGACTTGGCAATATGCTTTCAATTACTTGAAACAACGATCTATTATCATTTACACATTTTCCTAAGAGACTAGTTGAGGGGAAAATACTGAAAAATGACAACCATTCAGCTATGCTTGTAGGGTGGTCCAATATTATTCCCTAATTCATTCAGGCAACAGACAAAGATTTAAAGTGCTTTCTCTGCAATACTAGAAAAAACCAAACCCACCAATATAAAGAATATTGACCTTCCCCCATTAGAGAAAAGAATATCTGCCCTAGTCCCTTACTGTTATAAACCATGGGGACTATTGCCAAAACTTTATAGCTTGGATGTAAATGGAATATTGCCTCTCAACAGCAGCTCAGAGCTGTTGCAACCACACACACTGAAATGCCTTGACCACACAGAGGTGAACCAGTCTGAGCTAACAGTTCCCCAGAGCTCAGGTCAGCCACAACTATACTTTCTTCCCATCACCTTCTTTCCCAGGGTAAAAAATTGTTTCCTTATGGCAGGGCAAAGCCACTAGAGTGGTGCTCAGATGTGATGGGACGTTTCTGTGGGGCAGCGTTCTGGTAATGCTCAGGATCTGTGCTTTTTATTTGCTTTTCTCCCCCACCATGAAAAGGTGTTCAGAATTAATTTGGGAGGGATGGGATTTTTAGAGATGGCAGATAAGGAAAGATGCTGAAAGATAAGTAAAAGTATGAGAGTTCTGGCTTACTGAAAAAGACAAAAGACATAACCACCTTCCTCTTTCCAAATAGCTTGAGAAAGATAAATCTTCATGAAACCTTGAACTTTATTCCTCCCTGGCTGTGGAAAGACCCCTCATTATTCAAATGGAGAGTTGGCAACATGTGGTGGCAGTATCTGCCAAGCTTCCTGTTCCTGAAGAAGAAATAACACTGGGATTCAGCATGTAAACCCCTTCCTAAAGAAGGATTCAGGCAAAGAGACAGGGTCTGGAGAAAATGGGGTTAGTTTGGTTTTGAGCTGCTTCCTTGAGGCTCTGGGATGAATAAGGCTCTAAACTGTAACCTGTGTTCAGTGTTATGTAGTATATACCTTAATCAATTGGATATCCAGTCTTTCTAGTTTGCGTGTTCTGGAAAATGAACAAAGGAATTTTCCTAGTACCTGGTTTCTCTTCAGCCTTAAGTCCAAATGCAGCTTTGAAGGGAGATGGGATAAAGCTGCAGCAATTCCTAGGCCTGTTGGTGCACTTGGTGTCACTCTTCTTGGCTCAAGCCAGTCACAAAACTTTTAAGATGGAGAAGGGGTGAATTTAAACTGTTAACAAGGAACAAAACTTGCCTAGGTCTCCTCCTGATTTGACTTTCCATCTATTTACTAGGTATTTATTTCCTTATGTGTGTTTATACAGTTTTTCTTGTGAGTTGTATGTTTCTGATGTTAAAAGTAGTAATGGATGGAGAAAGCAGGATTATCTCACTAAGTACATCAGTTTTTCTACAACAAAACTGAAGTCAGCATTGCAAAAAATCCTCTAATGGTAACATCTACAAACATCCTGAGCTGACAGACTAAACAGCATTCTTGGGGCTGAGCTAGTGGTCTCTGCTAAAGGCAGAATAAGAGTGGAATGTCAGTGGAGTCACCCTGGAAAGGAATAGTTGTGCTGTGTATAGGAGAATGATGGAATGGTTCAGATTGGAAGGGACCTTAAATTTGTCTAATTCGTCCCCCCCAATGTGGGTAGGGACACCTTCCACTAGACTCTGAGATTTCATCCTTAACCTGGCTAATTCACTCTCTTACGTGAAATGAAGGCAAAGACAAAAAAAAAAAATTGAGGTATTAGTAAAAAATCGAGGTATTAGTCAGAAGACCTTTGCATAAGCAAAAATGAATTCTCAGCTGACCCCACAGCAGGGAATAATGTCGCAGTTGTGTTCCCAAAATGGCTTATTATGCCTAAGTAGGTTTAGCATTCTGTTTCTACAGAAAGGACTGATGAGGTGACCGTAACATGCCATGATTTAAAACCTCACTATGTCAGTTCTAGTCTCCTATGGAATTGTGTTGAGGGAATTTGGATTATGATGGATATTATTATACTGACACTGAGGAGTGTTATTTGGTGAACAACCTGGTCTAGGGGGAGGTGTCCCTGCCTATGGCAAGGGGGTTGGACCTGATGGTCTTTCAGGTCAAACAATTCTGTTTTCTATGACTAGGACCTCTGTGTAGGGCACAGATGTGCGCCTTCAGAATGTCAGGTGCCTTTTAAGCAGGCCCCAATTAATGCAGTATATTTTAGTTTACTACTAATAGATGTAAACTAATTTTCTGCAAACTAAGTCAGGCAGACTAATTCCTCTTGGTTTAGTTTTTGAAGATTTCGGAGTGTTAGTGGAAAGTAAAGCATTTCCACCTGTAATATTGTTTTTATTTAACTGAGTTGTAATTTAGTCTGTTAATTTGAAGTGGATCATGGTGAAAAAGCAGTGTAACTCCAGGAGACCTAGAGGGACCAGTGAAAAGGTGCCTCTTTTTGTAAAAGGTCATTCTGAACTTTTGACTCTGAAACTGGGGACTTGTTCTTGACCTTGGATTTCTGGTCCCTGGACTGATGGTGATTGAGATTATTGAAAACAGAGCTATAGAAAAATTTACACTTAATATGAAAACTGATAGCTTTGCAAGAATGTGAAAATTTGATCCAGTGTACAGCTCACTCTTACTGCCAGCCAACACTGCTCCTTGTGGTGTAAATGACTGTACATCTCCTTCTGGGCAAAATGGTGAATTTGTTCAGGCACAAATCTGTCTTTTCATGAAGAAACTTTACCCCCTTCTATCAAACGCAGCTTTTTTCTATACACAATAGTTTCCCCCTGTTTTTCTAGTCATAGGAATTTGAGTGCAGAAACAGCGATATGGTGTTCTGGGAATTGCATACCAGCTAAAGCAATCCCAGCCATTGTTGTCTAAGCAGGATTCCCACCCGTCTGAGGACCCCCACTTAAACCTTTCCAGGTTAGTGGGAAGTCAGTAAGACAGAATTAATGAAGGTAAAATTGCATGAATGCCTAAAAGATTAATTTATGCTGATTATTTCCTTGTTTACAGGCAATCAAATACCTTCTAACAGGAACAGAAGGTCTATAACATGATGAAAAGCCCAATACTGCCTAAGAAAACACTTTGAAGGTTGAAAACAATGGTAATATCTTACAGTCAAAATTATATGCAGCAAGGTAGTGTCACCAACAGCAAACCATGAATGTGTCACACTTACAGAAGTACCACAAAAATTCAGTTATAAGTAACATCTTCAGCTCTGTAGGACAGGAAGGGAGGTATATTGGAGCTTTCTCATATTTTTCCCTTAGTATGTAAAAAAAATGATGAGAATTGGTCTTTTTAGAGTGACTAAGTGCAAAGAGATGTACATATAAATTACTAAATTCAAATTCTTAAGGTTGGGGGTTGGATTATAGCATTTTGTTGATCTTATGATTGAGGGTTCACTCTGTATTTGTAGTTTCTGATTGCTAATTAGGTTGGCATAATTAGAAAATCTTGACCCACACTACTTAAGAAGTACTTGGCACTTAACGGAAAGTTTTAGAATTAACAAATCAAGTGAACTCTCTGTTGTACTTCCTACTGAATCAATTTGCAGAGCTATCTGTCTGAAATGTCCCTGCCCTCCAGAGATAAGGGCATAAGACACTAGAAAGAGATGGAGCTGTTTAATATAACGAGTCAATATACAAGCAGGGTTCAGACTGGGAATTCTAGCAAAAAGCAGCAAAGCCAAGATCCAGGTCTAGAACAGCCTTGAATATATCAGTGTATAAGGATGTAAGTGCCTTTATTTTTTTGTTTTGTTACATTACTGATAAATATTTGGGAGCGGCTATACGAGTTGAAAGTCCCTTGTAGAAACCTTGATATAAGTGCAGATGGGAAGAACTTGAAATTTTTTTGTCACACAGTAAAGTTTCATTTTGATATTTTGTATATAGATTGATATTAAGGAGAATATTTGATAAGTCTGGTAAATGCTAGTAAGTCAGTTGCTTATGAGATGAAACTAACACCTTGCCATACTGTCCATGGCACTGCTATTCATATAGATCATAATACAACTCCCAAGGATTTATAGAACTTGCACTTAATGTGTAAGTGTAGCATTACTACCAAGAAACTGTGATTTGCAGGCCTTTTATAGTTTTAAAGCATCCTGGGAATGGTGACAGCAAATGACCAAAGAAAAGCTTATAAAAGAACATTGAGAAGGTAAGCAGTCCAGTTCAGAAATATCCTTGCCCAGCTTTCCTGAAGGGGCTTGCCACTCACCTGGTGTAAACCTGTGTTTTTACTGTTCTGAGACTTGTGTGGGAGGGCTGAGGAGCAACCATGGCACCTACGGGCACCTAAAAGTTAGTTCCCCCATGCTTAGCAATGCAGGACTAAACAGGGAATCCTGTGTGATTAAATCCAGGTCCTTATTGTGGGAACTTGTGGTCTATACATTCATAAATCTACCAGGCTTGATCTTTAAACTAATTAGGTTACTTGCTCTACTGGGAGGTTGCCTCAAAACCTGGCTTTCCTGTGTTGAAGCTGCTCTAATTTAGTGTCCTAGCACAAGTCCATATAAATTGATATAACTGGTGAAAATAAGTGCTGACAGCCCTCTACAGAGTCACCTGTGTCGTAGGCACTTTGTGTTGGAGACAAGCAGTTTGCTTTCTTTTGCTTTTGAGTAGTATGAGGAAATATCTTACATATGGAAAAGTGCCTTGGGTTGCGTTGTTCTTGGATTTATGCAGTAATAACATTGTCTTTTTTAATTTTATTTTAAAATAGTCCATCATATTGGTGCAAACAATCTGAATAATCAGTCAGCTATTGCATCCTGTAGCTAAAAAACAGCACAGCTGGCTCAGCTCTTGTGCATCACACAATTAGTTCAGACTGACTCTCATGGATTGTTTTTGCTATATCTAAATTGCTGGTTTGCAGCAGTGACACACACATTTTGTACAAGTTTTTCTATTACTGTATAGACACTACATTTCCTCTTGGTTATACATTAAATTATAACACCATTGAAAGACAATCTCGTAATATTTTTACTTGTATCCTTCTGTAGGCCTGATTCTCCTGTTGTAACTTGCCTGAGTAAACCTTACTCATTTGATGCCTACTCCTGCACAGCATCCCCTTGGCTTTTTCAGTCACACAGGGTAAGGCTATCCTGAAAACAAAACCCCAGGGGTTTTTAGCTCTCCCTCCTTGCTGCACACCTGCAACTGCTCCTGTAACACTCATCTTCTGATGTTATTGCATTGTGACTGTCTGACCTTCAAGACTGCAAAGTCTTTTGGTGGCTGTGTTGTTTAAAAGTCACGAGAGAATCAGCACTTCCATTCCCGGCTCTGCAGCTGTGCCACCACCATCAGCCTGCCTGGTAAATCAGCTGCCATCTCGGGAGAAATTAGCCATGTACTGACAGGCAGTGGATATAAATAACAATATGTGTGTAAGGTAAGGTGGATTCAATTGATCTGTTGGAGAATAAAATAATGCAGTGGTAGCTGGGCTTTATTACAGGTAGTGAAGAAGCTAGGGCTTTTTCCTCTTTTTTTTTTCTGAGAAAGTTTTCTCTTTCTCATTTGTTCCTATTGGGAGCTATATAATTCATAAAACAGGTGACTGCACTGTATTGATTGAGGCTAATGCCAACAAAAAGTCTTGAGGAGGGAAGAAAACTCTTCCTCTAGAGGGTCAAATTACCAATTCTTTTTTTTAAAAAAACAAAACACCTACACAATCTGCCTTTATTTGCACTACTCTTGATGCTGAAGAGAAATAAGATTTACAGGTATTTTAGCGTGCCACAAAAAGCTGTCTTTCTTTGACAGGAATACTTTCCTGCTGATTTCAGAAGGGCCTTCTGTGGACACTCTACTTTTGTTTCTAAACTTAGACTGGTTTCCTGGACTCACCTAGATGAGTTTGTTTCATTCAAAAGGGATTATACATCTTGGACTCGAAGAGCCTTTAAATTAGAGCTGCCTAAGTGTAACTTAATTTATGCCAGGTTCCTCTGTCCCTCAGGCTATTACCTTGTGCCCTCAGGGAAGATATTTTCACCCAGCCATAAATCAGCCACTAATGAAAGGCAATGTGAAGGCACTGCAGTTGTCTGTTCTTGAGCCCTTTTAAACATTTTATTAGAGAGGACTTGCTGCCTTTGACTATGTAGTAGGAGAACAGGCATAAAGGATGCAGAAATCCAGTCATGAGCTCTGACATCTCCAAGTGATGTGCTCAATATAACTTTCATCTCCTCTATCTTGCATAAGTGAAGCCATTAAACTCACAAGACCAATGGGGAAAATGTTACAGATGTATAGCAGTGAAATTAGAGACTTAAATGAGCCAAATCATAGTTAATTTTCCTTTTTATTACTGGAATTTTTTTATTATTTTGGGGAATCCTGTGAAACTGAGGCAAATCATTTGATGTTGATCAGATTGAATATTTTCACCATGACATCTAGTAATACTCATGCTTTGAGTTTATTTTCTTCGTGATATGAAGTTAGTTTATCATTGAAGGGGCACAAAACTCAACTCAATGGCAGGTTCTGTGATTCTAGTGCTGGACTGCTTTCAGTAAGGGCTTTTGGTTTTCACAATTCAGTCATGATTTTGCAGATGAAAACCTGTTGCATTTTTGCCCCTGTTCTGAAACAAAGAAATAGGGATATTCTGATGTAACACAGAAATGCTTCAGGATCTGTGATAAGTGAGCACATTGGAAATAATCTGTTTTCTCAACACGGAACAATTCAGAACAGGACTGGCTTTTGTCTGAAGCAATGCATTGTCATCAGCTCTCAGCACATTTCCCTGCTCTGATCCTTTAAGTCAGACACTGTTTTAAGGACAAGTCCTGTGCAGGAAGATGAAATGGGATGTGGTTGAGGTGTCTGAGAGAGAGAAGTAATCAGAAATATTTGAAAGGCATCACATGTGGTCTAGAGAAGGACAACTGAGCAGCTTCATGGGATGCACTTCCAGGGAGTGAGAGGGGGGAGCAGCTGGATGAATAAGTATTTAGACTATTTATAGGCTTGCTTCCAAATCTTGGTTGGAAGGCTGGCTTTCTTCCTAAAACTTAGTGAAGCTGCAGGATCAGCTGTATTATTTGTAAGGATTTTTATTAATAGCACTTTTGGAAGGATTTTTTGTTTCTTATGTCAAGATGTGAAGAGCTATCACCACAATGTAAAATGAAAAGCAGACTTTTTAAAGTCACCACAGAAACCAAATGGTTCTGAAATGAAAATAAAAGTAGACCCAGATAACAAGTACAAAAAAGCATAAGTTTTGTTGCATCAAGCATGCTGTTCTGAAGGGGAGTTGTGAATTCAGCTTTGAATGTTGTCTTGTCATAGGGGTTGCTGTGACTTTCACAGTAATGAAGGGGAGGGAATTGCAGATTGAAGGCAACAGGGACCTCTTTTTCTTGCATGAGTGTCTGAGGCTCTCCAGTTCTCAGACTGGGAGGTTGTGTTTGACCAGTCTGCACACAGTTCTGACTGCTCTGGGAGAAACGTTCCTGGAGCTGCTCGTTCCCCTGGCCTGGAAGCAGCTGTGCAGAAATAAAGCTGTATTTGTGTGTGCTTTTTCCTGGGCCAGGTTGAAGAGTTTATTTTGCAGCATAGTCCCTCTGTTTGTTACCACTCCCTGCTGGGGCCAGTTTTCCCTTTAGGTGTGCTGGCACGTGAATCAAGATGAAGCTGCTTTCTAACACAAGTCACTCTGACTAATCTGAACCATGGGTTTAGTATAGTGGGGTTTTTTTTAATGGATCATTTTGTCAGGAAAACATTAGGGCATGGTTATATGGGGTGTCACACTGCAGCAAAAGCAAGAGATATGGGGCAAGCAGGTGAGGAGGGGTTTGGAGTAACTGGGTTTCAATGCCCCAGCCACCCGGACACACCTGCAGGTGGGTGTCTCTTAGCTGTGCTTTGAGTGCTACATTTTCTTTTTCCTACATAAATAGTACTTAAATAATAGTACTTAAATACTTGGTTCCCATTGAAAGTCAGGAGCTGGATGTTTAACTTCCATTTGTGTCTTTGAAAACCTCCCCTTTTATTTTGTCTGTGTGAGGCAGCATTAAAGGTCCAGCAGGCACGGCTAATTTTGAGACACTTAACATAAGAAAAAAAATTATAATTCAAAAACACTCTTAAATTTTACAAATCTGCTTTGCCATGCAAAACTCATTCACAGCAAAGAAGTTGAATCAAAGGCTCACCACTGCCAACTAATTATTTAATGTTCTCCAGCTAATGTTATGCTGCCAAAAAGGTGTGCTTCCATCTTTTTTTTTTTCTCATTAGGGGAGGATAAGCTTGTAAACTATTTTTCTGCTTGACTTATTTGATTTGGACTAAATTTTCTTTTGTGAAACTGTATGTCTGCCTTCTCTTGTTCTCAACAAACTTGGAAAAAATGGCATATCTCTTTTTTTGCAGAATCTAGAAGTAAATAAGTTTTCCATTGGGTTTTATAACTTCTCAAACAAAATCTGTTTTAAAGAAACCTTAGTTCATATATGAGACTCCAGAAACCAAAATGAATGTATGACTTGTTGCTTCTACAAGGCTTTGAATGTAATGGTACTAAATAAGATGGTGGTTGGTTGCCTGCCAAAGACTTGAGAGATTTGCCTTCAGCTGGCTGCAGTTGTAAACCCTTGCAGGTCCTGTAAGATTGCTGGCAAGTAGTTTTATCTTTGACCATCATCTTATAAAAGGCTTTTTTTAATTTAAACAAGAAGGCAAACACCCTGAAATTCAGGTGCAGCTCAAAGGTGTTCAGAGAGCGGGTAGTTTGAAATCTGAACACAGAACATCCCATGGTACCACCTGCCACCAGCTTAGTGTGGATTTGCTTACATCATTACTGAGCAAACACTGGTGTTCTGCCCATTTAAGTCAGTGTGCAACCCGCTGCTGATGTGAGTGCAGGTAGGATCCCCTGGGTAATTCTTCAGTTTGGTCATAATGTCAAATCACACCAAATACATACGTCTCCTTGTTGCAATATCCAAAACCAAACATTTTCTAGTACAAGTTTACTTTTCAGATGCAGCAGCAGCTCATAGCTCACATCTGGAGCTATGGTTTCATCAGTTTTTGTAAACAAACTGTTTTCTGGTTTGGTTCAGAAGCTGAGAAAGAAAAGCTAGGGTGTTATTGTTGTGATTTACTAAATAGTGTTGTCCTTCTGTTTCGGTGCCAAATTGTGCTTCCCTCCAAAGAGACAGAGTATTTGTTGGATTACAGACCATCAGAGACTTGGTTTCCTGGCAGTGCACACTCCCACACAGCCACTTGTGATGCTGAGATCTCTGGTACCCCGTGAGGCACCAGCCAGCTGCTCTGTGAATGGATTCCCAAAACCCTTGCAGACCAGATTCCCAGCTTTACCTAGCACTGCCAACTGAATTTGTCTCCAAGTCTCACTCGCAGGTATGGCTATGCCTGTGTTAAGCCTCTCAGGTTCCTGGAGATCACAGGTGAGGAGCACACATCTGTAAGGAGGTGTGTTTACAGGCTTTCTGTGCAGTATTTCAGTGGTCCCAGGGCACAGCAGTGTAATGGTTGTAAACAAGGGCAAACACTGGCGGAAAATAGGAGAATTTTCATCAAAGCAGGTAGTGATCTCTTCCATGTACTTAGTGCAGAGAGAGCTTGCAATTGCCGTTTGAAACTAACACTGCAATTCAGCCAAAGCAAACCTGAATTCATTGAACTAGAGCTCTTTCTGTAAATATGAAGCATTTGTATTTGTTTCATTGAGAAGTAAAGCCAGCAGGAGATCCCTCTGGGCTTAGAGTCAAGGTCTGAGATCTTCAAACTGAGGTCTCATGACAAGGCATTTCTAAAAATGTGTAAATAATCAATCTGTCATGTTTTTGGCAGAGCTTTTGCTTATGTCTCCATAGTGAACCTGACAGTTTGAGTGTATATGGAACTGGTCAGACAAAGAAGTAATTGAGGCTTTAAACTGTTATATCCCAAGATATCTCAAATCTGTCAAAGCTGCCTTGTTGTTACCTAAATTTAGCATGAAACAGGCTATGGAAATCAATGTCTTTAACACCACCCTTGAAAATGGAACCAAGAGAGGGAGAGTTGAGTTTTTGGTGATGGTGGCTGAAGAATTTGAAGCAGAACCTGGCAAAGCTGTATTAGAAGCTTGGTTTTAGCAGATATATTTTAGCAAATATGTGTGAGACAATCTTCTAAATGCTTGAATTTTATTAGGGGTAGAGGGGGAAAAAAAGAGACTACTTAATGCTGAAGTTCTATAGACAGATGTCTTTGGGTCTCAGCCAACTTCACACATTGTAGTGATCCAGTGACAATCTGAAGCATAGCAGGGAATATCAGATTAATAGCTAAATTCCAGTCCTAATGAAGCCAAGAGTGGGGTTCTTTTATGGTTGGTTAAATGAGATTTTGTATTTAGCCCCATTTTATGGCTTCTGAACATTTACTTATACAATATGTTTGACTTTGCACTACACTGAATTTGTAAATGTGTTCCTAAGAGTCCTTGACCTGCAATGTGGATTGTCTGTTGGAACTGGTTATAGTACAAAAGGGAGGAAAATTTTAGACATTTAAGTGGGAAGCTAACTTTTATAATTTTTTTTTCCACTGTATTATGGGCAGTCTTAAAGACCATACACACCACCTGCCTCAAAACTATGGTGTCGTGACTCGGATGGCATGTGCCTGAGCCTATTGAGTTCTGGCTCTTTAGGGGCATTACAAAGGAAATCACAGCACCCAGGAGATGAACTTGTGTTGAGTAGCCTGAGTACAATCCTAAATCATCATAAAAGCTTCCTAGCAGTGTGGCACAGATTTGGAGCCTTGATCTCTTGTTCTCAAGTCTCTGTATCCATCCATCTTCTCAGCTGGAACTGTTACAGGCTTTTTAAAGGAGTATAACAGAAAATACTGTAAGTAGTAAAAATGTTGCACTGCTGTTAGATACAGCTGAGCTTCCATGGGCCTTTACGTCATCTATGGACCTTCCATGTCATCTTTAACCACGGGCTTGCAGGCATTCAAATACAGCTGTGTAGCCAGGAGGGACTGATCAGTGCCTCATCTTGGGCTCCTGGCATCAACAGGTTCAGTGCAAGTTCTGATCTTGATGGAGCTTGTGGATGCTGAGGTGACCTGCTGGGCAAAGAAACTGGGAAAATGGGCTCAGTGAAAATGTATCCTCACCTACACTTGTCAGCATGGGTGTGTAGGTATATTCACTGAAAACAGAGTGTAACATGGGAAGAGAGGACAGGGATCTAATACATGCAAAGAAAGAGACAAATTTCCTTTGGGTTCTTCTAAGTCACTTGCCAGAGTTTTGCTGTCCTCTTCTTCCTCCTCATCTCCATGACAACCTTTCCATTGCAATGGCCAGGTCCATATCTAATAATGTGCTGAAAGAATCAAATGGTCTCTGTACAGTGGATATTTTTGCAGTCTATTTTTCAGCCTATATTTTTTCAGGCGGTAAGTGCCCATTTAACCGCTCTGCAGAAGGCTGAAATATGGTCTAAAAATAATTTTTAGAGGAGCTGCAGTAAAATAATTCAAAGGCAGAGCTGTCATATTTGCTGTCCTGAGGTTCTGCTGCAGCTGAGATACTCCTCTTGCTCTAGGAAGAAATAAGAGTGAGGGCAGTCAACAAGCCAAGGCAGAGATGCAGAAATGTGCTATGAGATGGTGTAATTTCTGGTGGTGCACACAGTGCCTGGCATTTTCTCACCAATATTCCAGCTTGCAGAATATATTTCCCTGAGCTGGTGCTCTTTTGTGCATGGTGACTAATGAAATTGTATTCTGAGCAGTGCCACCACGTGGCTCAGGAATGCTGCCTTTCTTCTAGAACCATCATCCAGGTCAGGAGCTGCTCACAAGGAGCTCTGAGTGTAACTAGACATTTCTATCAGGGTGAGTAGTGTTCACCTTTCTGTGCCCTCAACAAGCTGCTGGGAATGTGCATTGTGAGTTCTGATCTCAACTGACAGAAGCAACTAAATTTCTAATGAGGAATTATTGTCTTCCATTCCTTTTACTCCATAACTGTCCCATCTGCTTGCCTCCCAACTGCAAGGCCAGCACAATTGTAAGATTCTTCCCACGTGCACTAATTCTTCAGAACAAAATTCACACTGATAATGATAGCTAACATAATGTTCAGACTTGCACAACATAAAACAATCCTCCAGATCAAGCCCAGGCACTTGTGGCACTTGGAAATATTTTGCTTCCTCCCAGCTGAGAATCAAGTAAGTGGGTTAAAATACTGAGTTACTCTATCAATTCAATTCTTGCATTTGTTTGCCATAGCTCAGAAATAGCCTTGTGGAGTTTGTTGCTGGTCTTGCTTTTCATTTGCAAATGCAATCTGTATAGAAGAACCTAGTTTTGAAATGCAATAAATAACACATGCTTTAAAAAGCAGTTCAGAAATCATTGCAGAGATGAGTAAAAAAAACATTTTGTAGGCTGCATGTTTTATTCTAAAACGGTGCCATCTATTGATTATGGTCTTAAAAAAATCCAAAGGACAGAGAACCTAAGTCAGGGGGCAGGATATTAATAGGTATGTTACCAGGTAAAAATAACAATTAATGCTTGTGGAGAGAGGACATTTTTCTATTAGTTCACAAAATGCCCTGTAAGCAATACATTAAATTCATCTCTTCCATTCTCTTGGCTTTCTGGTTTGCCACACATCTCCCTGGCACAGGCTTGTGAAGGAATGAAAGGCAGAAGTAGCTGTAGGGTTTGCACCCTTGACACCTCTTGTTTAAAATTTGTGCTGTAGCATTTGACACATCCAACGCTGTGCCTCCAGGTGACACAATAACGTGGGATGTACTTAAGGGTAAATGCCTGTGTTGTTTGTGGCAAGCAGAGGGCTGTGCTAGTGCAGCTTCCAGCAGTTTCATTGTGCAGCTTGCCTTGTAAGTTGACATCTTGCTGAGACCTCCCAGTGGATCTGCCCCACTACAGTTCCCTAACCTGGTTTCCAGCTGTCCTTTGGTGAGTGCTAACAGGTAGGTCCTGCAGGGAGATCCAGTGTCATGGACTGTGCCTTCTCGGTAGGCACCAGCTGGGCTCTGATCAGGCAATGGGAACCTCTGCTGAAATTGTTGTGGCAGCCTCACAACGTAGTGCAGGCTCACATCTCTGCACTGTGGCCTGGCCAGTGGTGTGAAGGTGTGGGGTGCAGCTCAGTTCTCTTGTGCAAATTCACAAGGGAGCCAAGCTCCTTCACAAGGGCTGTGGGGGCAGTTTGGTCTCTGAATTAGTCCTTTCTCCAGACAGCCTTGTTTTCTGGGCGGGTGTTCACCTGTGGAAAGCAGAGATGGAAGATCTGATATGTCTTGATGCACAGAAGTACGATCACTTGAAAGACACTGGAGGTTTTATTTAACTGAATGCCATTTGAAGTATAATGCAGAACTGACATGAGCCACGGTTAGGATGGGGGCATGGACTGAAGTGTCAAGGTCAAGAGCAGAGTGGGTCCATTAATGGGCTGTGAAAACTTGCAAATAGCATTTTCCCTGCTGATACCAGAGATGGTGCTACTTTAAGGCTATTCTGTTTGACACTATTGCAGTGATTAGTGACAAAAGAGGATTATGTTAAAACTGAGGGCATATGCTCTCTATTTAACATAATAAATCCTTTTTTAATCTCTGCATTTCCAGTGATTGGTAAGTTTGGCACTATTTTGAATTTCTTTTTAAGTTAAACTAACTGTAAATATCTTACTCTTTAGGATCATACACATTTGCTTTCACTTACAAAGCTTGTGAATTGTCTTAGCCAAGTAAAATACATTTGTACAGACTGAAAACTCCTTCTGAACTGAATGGGAGTTTTATCTTTGGAATGACTGCATCACAGAGAGAGCATTTTTTGTAAGGAAGATGTCAGAATGTTTCATTTGTGTGCACTCTTTCATGAAAATGTATTTTGGATGCCTTTACTTAGGTTTAAAGATAGGGCTTAGAACTAGTTTTTGGAAAAGGACTGTAAATTTACAGCCTGCATTGCCTTCTCTGTATCTCACTTTTAATGCGTCTGTACCAGCACCCATAACTTGTACAAACTTTACCTCTGGTATTGGTTGGCTTTTTATTGTTGCCATTGCAGTGTCACATCAAAGATACATGACAATGTTCTGGCTCGATTGTGTACAAAGTTCTGTGTCAGGACAAGTAGATGGTGTCATGACAGGCCCTACATTACCCTTTTTCTTTTTTTTCACAGAAGCATTTTTAAGAATTTCGGTTTCACTGGATTTCACTCTTACCTAAATTTTGGGATGGTTCCACGTCTACATAGAAGTGGGGGTATTTGGGTACTTAAGCCTCCTGCCAGGGTTAGGATTTTGGGGTGGAAAGGTAGCATCTCCTAGGCTGCTGTTCAATCACTTATGTTCCTTCAGTGTGGAATAAGCCAGGGTAATAAGTCAATGCCTTATGTCATAGTTTTGCTGTAGATATTGGTCACCTGGGATTGGGGTTTGGGTCTGGAGAGACCACCAGGGAGACAGATTTCTGCCAAAGCTGCAGCTACATTCTCAGTCAGTCATGGGAGATGAGTGTATAGGAAAGCAAACCTCTGTAGCTCTGCTGCTCATGAAGCTTGCATCACTGTGAGTTGACTGGGTAATGCTGGATGTTTGTTGTCTCTGTAGGTTACGCAGGGCCTTGAGGCTTCCTACCCCAGTAACTATCCCGTGGAGCTGAAAGTCACACTAATTAAATGCCTAAGTAGGATGGTGCTGTTGGCACCATAACAACAAATGTCATTCACCAGAAGCAAATCTGTTTCCCAAGGTTGTAGTTTATTGGAGTTTATGGTAACTTGATTCCTTAACTGCTTTGTGAGCTTAGTCAGAAAAGCAGTGTCCTGAGGCTCTCAGTTTCTGCCCATCTTCATTGCATTAGACTAGGGGAAATTTCCCTAAATGTCCATCACATTTAACAAGGATTAATCTCGAGTAACAGCTGAAATAATGCAGAAAGCACTTGTTATGCAAAAATCTGCAAACAAATGACAAGAACAGTTCCTTGCTTCTGTTCCCATAGTTGAAAATGAGAGAGCTTTTGCAAAGTCATGGAAACAAAATAGCTGTGCTAATCTGAAAACACCAGTCCTGTACAACTTTGCAAGGAGAAAAGAAGAAACCTGATGCCTGTGAATGGCTGAGTCTCTCATGTACCAGTTTGGGATGGGAAGTTTAGTGCTTTTCCACTTCTTTCCCTAATACTCACACATGAGCCCATGAAAAATAGTCTGCCTTACTGCTATCCTTTGAGAGGATAAATTCAAACATATTTGCTTGCATGTTTTTTATGCATTTGAAGAATATTCCAGAATTCAGCTAGTTGAACTAGTTTACCTCCAAGAACCCTCCTCTTCATTGCATGAGGGAGAGGCAAATTTGCTCTCTGATTATCAAAATGATAGCAATTAAGCTATCCATTATTTGCTACCAGAGTTTCAACCTGGAATCATTAAAGATTAAATGAATTTTCCATACATATTTCCTGTCAGTCCTGTGGTGGGTGTGAACAGAGGTCAGTAGCAAAAAATGATCATGCAAATAGTGTTGTAAGAACAAGTCCATCAGGGCTATATTTCACAGAATAACAGAATATTCTGAGTTGGAAGGGACCCACAAGGATCTTCAAGTCATTTGTCATAAGAAGGATCCTGATTGCTCTTTTCTGATTCACCATGCAATTTATGTGTAAATTCTCATCCTCTCACCACATTTATGCTAAAAAGAGTGTGAGAATATATTCCATCCATCTACACATCGTGGTCAGTAAGTTAATATATACACCAGTCACTTTAGTTGTGGGCTCAGCACTCTATGTAGACCTAATAGGGGAAAACAGTAAATGTTAAAACTTCCTTGGTGAAAGACACATTTCTAGCAATATACAGTGAGATGGACTCAAACCTGGGAATAAGCATTATTTTGTCTTTCTTCAACTGGTATTATAATTTGTATTGTGGCAGTGCCTGAGGTCCCATTTAGTTGGTCACTGAAGGAAAGGACACAAAGCCTGCTGAAGAGCTCAGTCCTGCAATTTTTCTGTCTTCCCACTTTGTCCTTAAATAGTTTGTAAAATATGCCAAATGATGAGAGATTTTCTCATTGTTGAAATGTGTTTTAAATGGGAGAAATATTGATGCTGACTAACACTATTCCTGTTTTATGATATAAAGGAATATTTTTAATTAGTGCAACATAATATTTTTCAACTCAGACTTCTTCATATCTTTATGGCCCTGTAAAGTATCCCACTTGGACCTGACAACTGTAAATAGAGAAAAGTCAAATGTACAATAAGAGAAGTACTTGCTCCTTAGGAAATTCCAGTGAGTTCTTACTGAGGTCAGAAATAAACTAGGAGATGAAATGTAGGCACCATTGCACATATCTGAGGGGATATCTCTTTCACCCGCTGTAACACCCATAGACAACCATAGATGAGTTAGTTTGCACCACAGAGTTCCTATATTTCATTTTCTGGGATTTTGATGTGCTCAAATGCTCTCAGGCAACTCGTGCTGTCAGATGACACCATAGAAAAGTAGAACAAATGAAAATAATGTCATTACATAATGTCTCTGCTTTTTCTCTTGTCTTAGAAAGTGACTTTGTCTCTTGCATCAAACTGAAGTGTTTGCATCTCCTCTTCTCCTTTAAGAAATAAATAGGTCACTTGCCTGCAACAGGGTGGAAAGAGCCAGTCAGGTCCATGGCATTGCCACTGGCACGTGATTAATTAGAAAGTATGGTTATTAAGCTGGTAGTCTTGTGTTTCCCTACCATCTTTTTCCAGTGGTGATCTTGTTCAGTAGTCTGTTGAAAATGTGCCTGATACAGCATAAAGAAGTGCTCTGATAACGAGGTTCCCTGCCCAGTGATTCAGTCCTTTCCAGTTTCCTGAAGGTCACCTTCAGCTGCCTCCCTGTTCATGCTTCAGTTTCCCCTGGTTCCATTTCAGTGCTCTGTACAATAACAGGTTGCACAATTCAGTTTCTCAAATTGGCATCTTTAAAAAAAACCCTGCTTTGAAAATCTAAACACTCTAATGATCATGTGCATCCACTCTGCAGGCTTTATATAATAATTTTGGTTTTCCTCTTGTTGACATTCAAGAACTAAAGCAGTGTACTGTGCTTTGAAAATCCAAAATACAGAAGCAGTAAATTCTTCCTGTTTTGAAAGCTCTTCAGCAGCAGCTACTTCAGTCTAGGAGCTTTCTTTTTTGCTACTCTGAGAACTGCCCAATTTTTTTCAATGGCACTTAAAACTGGATGATAAAATGCATTAATGTGTCCCTTGTCTCTTGAGAAGCAGGATCCATGAACTGAGCCAAACCATGTGATATCAGTAGCTGAGTAACTGACATGTTGCCCCAGAAGAAGTGGAAATCTAGTTCAGGTTGGCTGTTTTCATGATTATGTTTTCTTTTTATATTATTTGTATGTAGTAAGTATAATAACCTTTTACATTTAATACCTGAATTTCTTTCCTAAATCTTTTGGGGGTAAATACTCAAGTGAGGAAAGACATAGGGAAATGCTGTGTTAAGAATTCCCATCTTCACGCAGGCTGCAGGTTTTGTATACATTGCACTGCTCACAACTAACAGCCCTGTGACAAGCCCACAAGGGCTTCTCTGTACCCCAACTTGCCTCACCTCCATGTGCTTCCTGCAGATGCTGCTCTGAAGGCAGATGTTATGGCTTAGGTGTGAACTAGATATTAAAAGTGTGTGTCGACCTCCCCATTTATCCCCTGTGTTTGTGGACTGGGTAAATCACAGTGGTGCCTTCTGGGGACATCCTGTTGGAGCGGAGGTCCGCTCAGGTGGCCCTGAGCCTCCCCTTGGGACAGGTATGTGGAGAGATAAAGCCTGGATAAAGA
This sequence comes from Dendrocincla tyrannina, assembly GCA_035047865.1. Classification (NCBI taxonomy): domain Eukaryota; kingdom Metazoa; phylum Chordata; class Aves; order Passeriformes; family Dendrocolaptidae; genus Dendrocincla; species Dendrocincla tyrannina. The sequence goes on from JAWWMP010000011.1 coordinate 18,824,978, forward strand.
GTTTGCCAAACAGGAGGTTTCGGTGAAGTGACTGCTCCAAACTTGCAGTCAGGAAATGCTTCAGACTATTGCTTCATCTCTGCTCTGCTTGCCAGGTGGATGCTGCAGAGATAAGTCTTTGTTTCTCTTTTACTGCACTCTTTAGTTTCTCTAATTTTCTTTTAGAAAAACACATATTTTTGTCTTCTGTGAAGATTTTATTTTTTTATATGAGATATAGAAAATTTGTAACTACTATAACATCAAAAAAGACACTTAACTGTTAAATATGCACTAAAGGATTCACCAAGGATGACATTTTCAAAATTCTTAGGTCAGCAATCTCATAACTTTTGTGTGCTTTATGCATAGAAGCCATAATTAGAGAGACAGATTTGAACATGGCAGTGTGCCATGCACTTATTAAAATGTAAGTGCCTGAAGTCAGCCATAAGCTTTGGGATTTGTTTTATTTGTGAATATGATAGTAAATTTGGAGTCATTCTGAAGCAATAATTATTCTTTCAGATGTGTATGGGAAACCTGCGTTCTTACACTGGTACTACGTCTCTGTAACTGCTGTCTTGGGACTATCCATTTATCCCCTCTGCAAAAATCTTTCATGTCATTATTAAACATACCTCAATGTTGTGGTTTTTTGGGTAAAGTTCTACATTATTTCAGATGGTTTGCACCAAAGTAAAGAAACTGTAGGGAGGAAGTTAAAAAAAATCTAGGTAATTTGTTTATCCTGTCTTTTCCAGCATGAACTGGGCAATCAATGAGATTGTGGGTGAAGGAGTTGGGCTGGTAAGGCCAAAACACAAGTGACGAAGTCAGAGAAGGAGGCTGTAATAAAGAGTTGGGGTTCAGCTGTGGCATCCTTTGGTCTCACTACCCCAAAACATCAGGTGTTAAAATGAAGCATCAGGATTTTTGGAGACCTAAACTAGACAGGCCATATCTGAAAGCTGAGAACTGGCACCATGCGTTTGTCTCCTTCAGACCTCCTAATTGATTTCATAGCATTTTTCACCTGGTAGCTATTAAAATTTGTTGTTGTAACTGATAAAACTGGAAAGGGTAGTTTGGAGAACTTGCTGTGGATGTTCAGAGCTTTAATTTCAAAGCATCTTGCCTTCTTAAAATGCTTAAAGGGGCCTAGAGCCGTTTATAGTGCTTGTTTAAAATTAACTCAGGTTATTCTGTGCTGCGCTGTTATCTGCATCATGAACATAACTGAAGTTGGGCACTTCTGTAGGTTTGTCATGCTTCCCAAAAATCTGAGAATTTGCACTGATTGCTTGTCCAAGTCATGTGCTAACACATTTGCGCTTTTTGTTAGTGTGTTTGTTATAGTTCTGTCCTGTGTTTACCTCACTGAACAAGAGCAATGTAACTGACAGAAATATTTGAAAAATAGTGAATACTCTGATAAAATGACATATACTAGGGAATACTCTGATAAAATGACATCTTAGTGTATATGTTCAAATCCTAAAGCTGTTTAGTCATTTACAGGAGGAAGGTTCCTAGAATTAATTGCTCATTAAAGACTTGGAGACTTTGAAGCTCCAGATTCTCCCCGTACCCCAAAACCGGAGTGCTTTCCTGACAAAAGGCAGGTCAAGTGAGCAATGCAGAGCACTGAAGGGTAGTTCTGGAGGAGAAGCAGCTCAGAAAATGCCAGAAATAGCAAAAAATCATTTGCCACCATAGAGTCCTGAAAGCAAATATTCACTGGGGTGAGATGCTGACCTCGTTCAAGTTACCAGGAGTGTTTCCAATGGCATGAATGCAGTTTTGCCTGATGAAATGAGGGTGAGTGTGTGTGGGAATGGGTTGCATTAAACTGACATTTCCTTTATTTCTCGGGTTTTTCGGGGGCCTAGAAGAGCCAAGGGTGGACAAGTAGTGAACCAGAAATGTGTGAATTCCTCCAGTGGACGCAGCTCAGACAAGGTGCTGTCTATATTGCTCTTGTGCAAGTATCTCCTTATCCATACTCCCAATTTTCCTGTGAGGTTCTGTGATTCCTGAGGTGTACCAGGGCTGAAGTCAGGGAGTCTCCATAAAGACTGGAAAACTGACTTTACTGGACACTCTAGAAGTACCTTGTTAAATTGCTTATGCAAACTCAATGCAAAGCAGAACACTACATCTACTTCTTGGAATAATTTTCACATATCTAGAACAAGAGTTTAAATTATTTTTTAAATTATTGATTTAATAGATATTGCTTAATGTATTTTATTGTAGTAATAAAGTCCTTCAATTACCAAATTAATATTTCCCAAGTAAAATTTGGCAAGTCCTCTAGTAGAGTGAATTTCTGCCCACAGTTGATAGTTTAATAGTGGAAACGCTATTTAATTTTATTATTATTCAAATTTATGTTAAGTTTTCTCAATTAGCATATAAATACTCTAAATCACTTTTATGGAAAACGCCTTATCCTGGAATATTTCTAATGATTATAAATAGCTGGGCAAGGCAAAATCTTGGCAAGCATATAGCAATGAACACAGTTAGCAATGAACAGGGTTGTGGTACAATGAAAAAAATGTTTATTTTCTCCAACTTAGTTTTTCTGCAAGAATTTGTGGATCCTTAAGTAGGGATCAGAATCTTTTCTTCTTAAATTTACTCATGTAAAGGAGTAACCATATTTTTGTGTGTATATAATTTTTTTGAGCTGGTTTGCCCACGTTTTCTCTAAGGGAAGCCTTTTTTTCAAGGTAAGTCCCAACTCCTCTTTGGCACCTTAGAAAATTGCTGCTGAAAGGATGCTATTGCTGTAGTCACCTCTTGCCCAGTGTATGTATAAATTAGTAATTCACATAAAGAGAATATGCTCAATCACTCTGCCCCCTCACCAGAGGGCCAGAGCATGGAAACAGATTCAGCAGCCTGGATGTTTATAAATGAGCACCATTTTAGATCACTGAAAGGGAAGTGACAAAGCCAATGACTCACTAAGAAAAGTCTGCTTTCATCTGTACTTTGTGTGTGTGGACTCAGGTACTGACACCTTCACGTACATACAGCAGTAGAAGCAGCTGTAGCTTTCAGGCCATTTAGTGGTTTTAGGTTAAAATGAACACCCCAATCTTTTTCTAGTCTTAACAGACAGCCAGAGTAGGCAAAGGAATGTCAATTCTATTTCCTCCCAGAAAAATACTCAACATAAGAAGCAACCTATGGATACCTTGTGTAACTTTGGACAAGGAGGTACCAGCATCTTGTGTGTGCCTGGGGTGCACCATGAAGTTGGCAGGGTTTATGCTGGAAAAGAGGGAAACAAATTGATCTGGCTGCTTGCAGTGCCAGTGGGAATTGCCATGGATGCTTGCCATGGATGTGTGAGGCACCTACATGGGCTCAGCTGAGCTGCTGCCCTCGGGGGGGTGGGTGAAACTTCTGTTGCTCCAAAAGCACTGACACAGCCAAAGTCAGACCAGGGCACGTTCAGACCTTCCTGGTGCTTTTTAACCACCTGAATTTGGAAGGAGAGCTAATTAAGGATGTGCAAAGCCTTGTGCCTAACATTATTATAAATGCAACTGTGACAAAATTTTTCAGGTGAAACCTACAATAGAAGGGAAGAAAACATGCATTTCAGATCTGCACTCAGGATGAAAAGCAGGCAAGATCTTGACTAGGCAATTAACCTACCTACTGCTCTATTGTGTGCTGAAAAAAATTATTTTTAGCATGCCTGTGACACATTTGATAATTAATTTTCTCTGTAGTCAAAGGCTCTGTTTAACAAAACAGATGAAATGAGGAGTTCAGCACGGAGGGGGAGATGTCTGTGTAATCATCTTTATCTTGCTTATATTAGTGCCCTGGGAAGGCATTGCTTCAGAACCTATAGCTACGCTCAGAAACAGAGCAGAAATAATTACCTGTACTGAGTGCTTGTCAATATCCAGCATAATAAACTTTAAAATCACTTGTGAAGGTTTTGGTCCCAGTGGGTGCTTAGTAGGCTGCAGGACCAGAAAAATGGCATGGAAGTGTGGCCACCTGCTTTCCCATGGAGCTTCTCCTTTTCCACACAGACCATCTAATGCCAAGATCTTGTGGAATTTCCTGAGCTGAGTGAGCTGCTGTATGCTCTGCCTGTTGGGCAGTTCAGCCTGGATTGCCCCTAGAACCCAAAGGGTGAGACCTGCTAGAGGAGAATTGTTAAGATCTCCAGCACTGGGGATGGCAGTTTCCGCTTTGAGCTAACACAGTCCTGAAAGCTGTCACAGCAACCAGAGGCCATTCTGAGCACCTTATGTGTGGTTGCTTGCAGAAGAAAAGATCAGCTTGGAGACGAAAAAACCAAACAAAGCCTAAAAGAGGATAAACCCCAGTAAATTGCAGAAAACTATCAAATTAATGGAATCTCATTTAAAAATCAGCATGAATTTTATATCATTCCATATGCTTTGTCTGTTTGTTTTTTTGTTTTTTTTTTTTTAAAAAAAGCCTAAATTGGCATATTTCAAATAAAATATGGAAAAATACTTTGACAGGAGGGGTTTGGAACGAAATGACAAATTTCATGTGTAATTTGCCAGCAATTGGGAGTAGAATTTTTCCAGTCCCATTTTGCTGAGGGCATTTTCTGTTTTGCTTAGTCTCTTTCTGATCATCTCTACTGCCTGAGAAAGGAAAAAAGCTATTTTTTATTACCTTCACTGAAGGAATTGAGTGACAGGGCTTTTTTCCATGACGGACTGCTGATTTAAAAAAGTTATGGCTGGGTGATGACTGTTTGCTGCTGCTGTGATGAGATTAGAAAAAGTTGAAGTCAGCACCTAGTTGTGGCTAGTCATCAATACAGATGATACACAATGAAAATGAAATCTAGTATTTCATTCACCATTCGAGCAGCAGTTTTGTTTCTGTGCTCACTTCCTCATTAAGAAACTTCTCTTCAAAGAACCATCATAAAATTGTGTTTCTCTGCTTCTCAGGATGACACGCACTTCCTAATTTAGCACTTACCCAGTAGGAAAGAAATAATTAATTCTGAGCTTTTCAGTTCTCTCCATTGACTTGCAAGAGGCAAAAAAATAATGGAACAATTCCTTTCAGGTCTGAAAAGATGATGAGATATATATACTTACTCATCAATATCCTTGGACAGCGAGTTCCTCCACCATGAATATCTATTGTGTTTTTTCAAAAGTTTATCACAAACTTTGGTTAAGTTTGTGATAAACATGTTTATTTGAAATGTTCTTTCTATTTTAATCTTTTTTATGGACTTTTGGGAGTGATCCAGGAGGGGATTTCACTTGAAAAGTAAATGTATTTTGAAATATCTGAAGTGATATGTTTTGGAAGGTGTTGGAGCCCAGTAAATTCCCCACATTGTGTTAGAATCCAGCTCTCTCAGAGGAGGTATTAGTTAGAACTATTAAAAGTTTGCACCTGTGTTACAAGGCTTGACAAGTCAAGCATCAGCTTCAGATGAAAATTTATAATTGGAATCTAATTTTCTGAAAATAAGCATAATTTGAGCATGATACTCACTGTGCAACATCAACACAAATGCCCTCAGATGCCTACAGCTCCCTGTGTTGTTGAAACCATATGGCTAAAATGGTATAGGATGGTAGGGAAAGTGTAATTAGTAGTTAATTAACAGTAAATTCTAGTTTTAATGTTCATAAAATGGTCTTGTTCCAATCCTCCCCAGCCCCCCAAGCTTTTCTAGGCAAGCCTGTTCCAGTGCCTCACCACCCTCCCAGGGAAGAATTGTTTCCTGGTATGTGATGTAAACCAGTCATTCACAAGCTATTTAAAATATGTACTGGTATCTTACTTATTTTAGCTTAATTTTAAATTCATTTTCATTGTCTGAATGATTCTCTTCCCCAGGGGAGATACAAGTAAGCTCATTCTGTTATTCTGTGAAGAATCAACTGGGAAAATTTCAGTGGAGGTATCAGGTATTTTATTAGCTATGCATTTGAGCAAATTAATTTTCTAAAACCCATTTCTTGAGAACAGGCAATTGTGCTGCAGAGATCCTGCTTATGTTACTGCACCATAATCCAAACATGGCTCTCATTGTACTTCCCAGTCTACAGATTTGTCAGTAGACTATTGTGTTCTGCTCCAGTGTTTTTTCTAATTATACTTTATATTCCTATTCTCAGAACTTCCATCCCATACTAACAATATATATCTAATCCTTTGATGAAACATTATTTCAGTTGCTTCTTTGTCAATTCTGATTGCCACTATTATTTCACAACACAAAGTTGGTTCAAAGTTATATGTTTTAACCTTGATTACTAGTTCTGCTTTTCTCAGGAGTACCAAAGATAGCTAATATATTTCAGCTGGGCTGGCTTTTGCTTCCAAAGCTGGGCTTACTATTATGGTATATGGAAATTGAGAGTATAACAAATATGAGTGTGGCAAGCTAGATTTCTGCTTATTACATTAACACTGGGGGTGTTGTTTGGTTGCTGTTTATCCATGGCAATAATCCATCTTTTCCTCTGCAGCTGAAGCATGCCTAATGCCAATTACAGCTATTACCCTGATTCGGACTGCTCTGAAATTCATGTTGTCACATTTACTCTTGACAATTTATTATATGGCAAGCTCTGGGATTGGGGGGGGAGGGAAGTACATGCGAAGAAGGGAGAGGAAAGAAAATATACCTGTTGAATTAGAGGTCACTTAGGCACCATTACTATCCATCAGTATTAATGTGCAGCTTACTCCAACTACATGTGAACCACCTTGTGTGGAAAGCAATTAACAAATGAAATCATAGATCCTAAACCCTCAGGGTTCAGGCAGTTTTTTATTATAATCTAATGATGATTACCACACAGACTTTGCTTTCCATTCAGGTAACTTAGTTTACAAGCTGTTTGGAAACTCATCTTCAGTTTAAACCTGAGTGTTCCATATCTGAACAATATTACATTGCTATTTTCAGATTTGGTTTCATTTATGATTGTGTTATGTAATGGCACCAAGGTAATTAATCCAGTCTCAATAACAGGATCTGTTTCAAAGTTCCTAGTGAAATATCTCAATATGAACCTTCTGCCTCCTGTGTTACACCATAACTCTGCCCTCAGTGTTTCCTCATTACAGAAAAAAAAAGAAAAGTAATTTTGGTTGAAATGAGACCATGTAATATGAGAGAACAAATTACATATCTGGCATTCTCTTAATTTTCAGAGTTTTGGAGTGGTTGAACTCTGTGATTCTGCCTCCATCAACAGCCCCAAAGCAGTCTCAGGTGTCACAAAGGTAAAGGGCAAATCCATACAGCCAAAAAGCCAGTGAAGGCTTTAAGTTTGCCAACAGCTTCCTAGGTGTCAGTGCACTGGCACCTGTAGGTGGCTTTCATGGGTGTGCACAGGCTGGTACCTCGTGCTGGACTGGAGTGATGAAATCCAGCATGGGTTTGCTGCCGTTCCCTGCCACATCCTGCTTGTCTGTGATGTGGCTGAAGGACATTCAGAGTCTCCTTAGAAACATCCTCCAACACAAATGCATCTGAAGCTGGAATTGACCTACCAGACCTGTGCAAGATGTGCTTTGGTCAGGCCCTCACCTGTCCATCTCTCTTGCAGCTTCTCTTGGGAGAGCTCTGAATCCACAAAATGTGCTCTGTGGAAGGACACAGGAGGACCCAGACAGTTCTCCATACACAACCAGAACACCAAGCTTGTCTTATAAAGAAAGAGATGTTGGCCTCAGGTGAAGTGCCCTTGGCATTATGTCCTGTAATGAGAGAGCAAACAGAACATTTTCATTTCCTTTCTCTAAGGGGATTTACAGGTGGCTGACTACTGCCTCTATTTTTAGTAATTTATTCTTTCACTTTAAACCAGCAAATTAAAATATGAGCTCTCTTCCTGGCTGACATTTGCATATTCATTAAACATTTCATTAAATTATTTCACAACATTTTTAATGATGCTCCCTGGCAGCTCAGGATGTACCTATCTCGTGGCAATCTAAATTGGCAGAGCCGTACCTCACTGATTTGAAAGGGCACAGTCACCCCTACCCATGGTCAAAATGCAGCAGTGTCAGAGAGGGGCTGAACTTCCAATAGGCACTTTACCATTGCAGGTTGTCTCTGCTTCAGTTCCAATTTCCTTTTAAATATTTCTATATCCAGCAGCACCCAGGTTATCTTCACTGGCATACAGGCACAATAAGAATGCTTATAGGTCCTGACATGTTCTGATTTATATTCATGGTTTTGACACTAAGTTTTATTTTATATTTATATTCAAAGGCTTCATTAATAGGCAATTAGCACAAAATACAGTCAAATAATAGGAAGAATATAAAATGATGGATTAACAGGCTTTTTAATGTCTGACTTGAACCCCTCTGGTAAAGTCAATATTTTCTAGAAAATAACCTTATTGAATACACTGGATTATATTATATGCTCCTGGATTTTTAAGGACATTGTAATAGCTGGAAGATGAATCCATTCAAATAAGAAAATAAATTACAGTAGTAACATATTTGGTTTGGCAAACTATGTGAAAGCCTGACTCTTCTTGAATGTTATGTAGAAACACAGTGACCGTGTGCAAGTTTAGCACTTTGTGTAAGCACAAGGGAGTTGCCAAATCAAGGAAAAATGGCATAGTGATAAAACTTCACTTGTTCACTCAACTGCTTATTGATTAATGCTTATTTTCTCATTTCAGCTCAGTACACATTTTGTGAAAAAGTTAAGTGGTCATGACAAGACAATGTATATGATTTGGCTGTAAATTAAAATTCGTTTGGCACCGAACAGGACATTTGGCACAAAAAGAATTTGGATCACGAGCCTAGACATGACATGGACAAAGTTGGAGCTATATGGCTGAATATTAAAAAGATATTCCTTTAAATTCACTAGGCGTTCAGTTTTTAGCTGGGTTCATAAGTCCCTGAACGATTTACAGCTCTGGCCCTCCTAGAAATTTCGTAAGTTATACATAGGTGAAAAAATAGAATGTTAGAAGATTTTGCAAACCTTAACAGAAAGCATATCTACTTGTTTGGCTCTTGAGAGTAGGAATGAAATAGATGGCAGTAGAATAAATGTGTTGGTGTATTTCCTTCCTCAGTTAAAATGTGCAAAAAACTTAAGCTGTCAGATTTGTAAGGAACTTGTATTTTCTAGGAGGCTTTTCTCCTACTTTCTTGCCACATCTCTAATTTTGCTAAAATACTTTAACAGCACATTGAAAGAAGTAGCTTCTAGTGTTGGTAAACAAATATTTAGCTTTCCTAAGAATCCTACATTAGAATATTGCTAAGTCACCTGCAATAATGTCACTTTGACTGGAAACACATTCCAGGTATTTCTCTCTTATATTAGTCATGCCTGAACTTGATTTTTAGTGATGATCATGGTGATATAAATGAAGACAAATAGATCAGTAACTCCATCAAAGTTGGCTTCAGAAGCCTCTTTATAGCTTTTAATAACGTGGTTAAAAAGTCTGTGCTACTGGGGATTGTTTGGGCTTCTGATACCTGTTTTAGTTACCAAGTCAGGAGTGCAATAGGTTCATCATGCAAGATCAGTAACAGTGATTTGTGAGGCTTATCAGTACTTTAAAGTTTGCTGTTAAAATTTTGCTCAGGCTCAAGAAAAGCTCTTCATTTTGCTTTTAATGTGGAATGGAATATTGCACTCAACTTACAATTGTATTTTATTATGTACAGAAACTGCAGTGGCGTGAGCATTTTCTAGAACTGGGAAATTAAGCAGGTTATTACTCTCTATTTGAAGAAAATTACTGCTGTCATTGCAAGGCTATTATTTGTATTCATTTCCAGTGCAACAAATTGGTTTTGCGAGATTTTATTACTCTTCCCTCCCACCCCCACATCTGTCTTGTCTCTGCAGAGCTTGGGTTAATGAAGGGCCACACACATTTTGCCTATTTTAGGCTCAAAAATAAATTTTCTTACAAAGCATATCAATGATGTTATTAATCACACAGAGCCTTTAGAATGTTTTTGTGTTAACTATATTTTTGCTGCTTACTCTTACGCTACTAGGCGTAGTTATTATTTGAATAACAAAGAAAATTATGCATACGTTTATACATTCATGACACTTGAAGGCTATTATTTCCTAATGCAGTTATAAATAGTTACTTTTTATAGTCTTTTGAGTTTTGTCAATGAACATTGTTGTAATTATTATTTAATACCAGGCAAAAAGCCCCATCAGTAACCAGACTTTCCTGCAGATGAACCTCCTCTATGTATCACTGTTCTTCAGCTCTGTGTTGAAGAACAAAGAAAGTTAATTTGCTCTGATAAATGCATGGGATCACTGCAAAAGTTAGAGCAATACGAAAATAAACTGGCATGCATCCTTGATAACACTGGAAGGGTTTATTGTTACTGGTTTCATTTCTGTTCTCCATTGCCCTTTGTAAGATCATCTGGTGTTTTCCTTTCAGCAGGAAGATGCTCTGGTTGAGGCTGAGTTAGGTCTCCAAATGAATCTCTAGGCTAGACAAGGCTCCACTGAAAAAGGTAAATTCTGTTTTAAATACATTTTCATGTCATGACTGAAAAATGCATATTAAAGATAATTGGCTTTAATACAGAACAGTAAACTTGTAAATTCTGTGATTTTGCATGTCTTGTCTACCAATCTGTACTAATTTGGATGTGCAGTGCTTGCTTGGCTTTTAAATTTATAGCATCCCCATGGCATTTTTTAACATGAAATTGCGAGCAGATTTTCTGTCTTAGTTCCCCTATAAAGTGGCTTCTTCAGAAATGTACTCTGCTTCCTAACCTGAACTATGCAAAACCTGTCAGGAAACAGAATATTTGATTGTTTTAAATGCTAAGAAGATATTTAAAAAGAACAGTATCACTTGCCTTTTTTGTGACTCCTTTGCCACTTACACTACTTGCTGCCTTCTGGTTCTGTTCTAGCACAGCATTGTTGGCATTTCAAACTAGTGAAAGTTTTGAGCTTATCTTACACGTCAGTATTTTTTTTTTAAATTCTAAATATGGAATGGGTGATGTTCAGGGCAGACATATTCAGCTTTTGATCAGTGAAATTCTTATGTTTTGGTATGTCATCATTCATTGATATTAGTTACTTATTACCCCTTAAAACCCCCCCACATAAATTCCCACTTTCCAGACATCAAGGTCCCCTTTCTCCCTCTGTAGTCCTGGCATAAAGCATACCCTTTTCAAGCGGTTTTTTTCACACCTCAGAGGGGAAGCTACAAAGCAGACAGATGTTCATAACTCAAATTTACAAGCAAGTTCCTACTGGATGCCAAACCATTCCGTATTCCCAGATACCTACCTATTCTAATACCTGTGCATTCTGTGTCCGTGTATGAAAGGACTACCTTTCCATGGTGAACTACATTGGAATGGACTGCCCAGGGGCACGATGGAGTCACTGTGCCCCCAGGGACACGATGGAGTCACTGTCCCCGGAGGTGTTCAAGAACAAACTGCAGGGGGCATGGCACTGTGGCACTTAGTGCCATGGTGAGGCTGACAGGGTGATGTTCTGTCACAGGTGGGGCTCGATGATCTCAGAGCTCTTTTCCAGCCTCATTGATTCTGCGATGCAGCAAATTATTCACCAAAACTCTCCGTCGTCTATAATCAAAAACTTTATGTACTTGAAAAGAAATCTTTGCAAAAGTGTGAAGTGTTAAGTTAGGCTGTTTTCTGTCAGGAAAGAGTTTTGAGCAAGACGACCGGAGAGGACAAGGCGTCTCCGCGGCCGAGGGCTGCGCTGAGCCGCTCCCTCCGTCCCTCTCCAGGGGCAGCGGCAGCGCCAACGCCCCGGCCAGCCCGCCGTTCTGCGCGGGGCTGAGCGGGCGCGGGGCCGTTCGGTGAGCGGGCCGGGCCCCGCACCCACCGGGGCATCCTCTGCCGTGGGTGCCCCGGGCCGGGCCCCTCAGTGGTGCGGGGGCCCCGGCGGGGCCGTGCCCGGGGCCGGTGAGTGAGACCCGAGGGACGGGACGGGTCGGACGGGGGGCGCTCCCCGCGGTGTTCCCTTCGTATCCCGTGTCTCCCTCGCCCCAGGCGGCTTCGTGCGCTGCCCTGGGGTGCGGGGAAGGTGGTGTCCCCCCCTGCTCGTGGGCAGCCCCAGCCCGACCCTTCCTTCCCCACTCCCTGTGCCCGTCGCCTCGAAGCGCCCCGAGAACGCTCCTCTCCCTAAGCCTCCTCCAGCTGCGTGCTGAGCGCCTCCGGAACCTGGGGCGGAGGCACTTGATGCTGCCTATTTAACCGCCCTTGTTCAAACTGCAGGTAACCAGCAGGATCTGGTGTGTTTTCTTCCTGCCCTGCTTTCTTGCTGGCACTCGTTACCTTTCCCGTATTATATAACGAAGCGTGCAGCCCCCAAAGAGCGGAGGAGAGGCACAGGTTGGAGCCCTGGAGGCGGTGCGGCTCTAGCTGGAGCCCTGATGGCAGCAGCTCAGCACGGCCCGGGGGAGCGACGAGCGAGAGCTCGGTGGGGTGTTTAAACAAGGCTAATGAGGAGGCTGAGCGGCATCGCCCCGCGGTGTCACGGGTGAGCTCCTTTCAAAGGGCTGTCAGCGATAGCGTCTCCCCGGAATGGTGTTTTAATGCTCGTTCACGCTTGTGGCAAAATGGTATTTTTGCCGCCCCATTTTTCTCCCAGCGTTTACACGTTCTGCTGTTGTCACACCGCACAGCTTGGCGCTTCCTTCAGCGAACTGAGGATTCCATTCATAATTTTCTTCAGTCTGTCGTCTTCTTAGCTATTTTTGAGTGCTGGCAGTGAAGTTAAAGTATCTTGAACTTTTATGTTGTTTTTGAAGACACAGAACACAAAGGGCTTTAAAAAGTATACTCAGGGTAAAAGAAAACATTTGTCTCCAGTGAGTTGCAGATGCCTCTTAACAAGTAATTCTAGTTTTCATTTTTCTTTTGTCACAAATACTGTGCCTATGAGATCGCAGAGGATCATGAAGAAGCAGAGACCTCCAGGTGGAGTTTTCCGATCTTGCATTGACTACCCTGGGAGCCCAGGTGATTGTTGAACCCTCATTGGAAAGGGTTTTGCAGTGCAAAGAAATAATGCCTTTGGATTTTTGCTGTTCTGCTTCCCTGTGAGTAAGAGTCTGTGTGCCCCTTGCCATGAGTGGTTAGCAGTGGCACAAGGTGTGTCACTAGAGGATCCTCTGTGGAGAGATTTCAACAAGAGTGCATTAAAACTTCCTATATAAAACTTCCTATTCTGTGGAAGTAAATGAGGGAGTTGTGTACTTAAGTAAGCACCTTTCTAATGATTCAGAATTAGGCTCTTCCTTAAAGATGCCTTAAACTAGTTTAGATGGTTTTGTACTATTAGAACAAAAAGGGTGGTGTCACTGGTGACTTAGTCAGCTTTATCTTATCTCTGCATTTGAAGTTAGTGGCGTTTAATCCTTATTGAATTCTGGAAGGCTTTAACAGTTAAATGCTGTCACGGAAGAATTTGTAGAAAAGCTCAATACTTGAGTCGCACTTGTGGTTTGGTTCTGATGTTGTCAAATGAAAAGTGGGTTTTGTCAGTCTTTATATCGGCAGCAGGGCCAAACCTGAAGAGCTGGGCTTATTGTGTGCTCTATTCTTATTGATTATGACCTGTATTTATGATGATGCAATGCCTATTAACTGAAGAGAAAAACAGTGGAGAGAAGCAGGCAGGAATTCTGTTGCTGCACTGTTATTTTGGAGCATTTTCACTTGAGCAGTTTTGTAGTTGTGCAAGATATAAAAAACCCTGAATGCTCCTGTTTTACAACTAGTTTCTAGCGCTTTCTAGCAAGTTCTACTTTCTTGCTCCATTGATTTCATAAGGAAGGGTAGTGAATTTCCTAAACTAAAACTAGTTTATTTTCCAGATGCAGCCTGGGACTAATGTTTTCTAAATGTTAACTGGTCCTAGAAGAATTGGAACTGACCAATCAAACTGTCAGGTTAGTTGTCATCAGGCCATAAAAGCTCCCCTTTTTTGATTACCATTTTGCCTTTCCTGGTGCTTGTGTCCTTTGCTTTGGTTTATAAGTTTAGGTTTATTATGTAGGTCTGGTTTATTGTATGAGTTCACTAACTACTGATAAATTAAACTCACATGTTAAAGCCATGTACAGCAAAGTAATTCAGCTTTCCATCAGAATTAAGTGTTTGATTCTGGCTTTGAACATTCCTGAGTTATCAGCTTTTAAAATATCACTGCTATATCCACTTATTTATCTTCAGGACTACTTCTTTAGGTGTAGAAACACCTAATCCCCGATTTTTTAGACCAACACATTTTCTTAATCTCCACAGACAAGTTTTGCAAGCAGCTCTGAGCGCCTGTTTCAGATGCTGGAGTGGGTGAGAGATCTCTCCAGTAGTTCAGAGCTTGCTTAAGGGAGGGTCAGTTCTGAGTAAGAGGCATTCACCCAGGGGTTTTAAATGATTTGTCCAAATTACTTTAAATTCACTCTTAATTAGTCTGAATTAAAGGGTTGTCTCTTTGGTTTGCATTAATTTTAAAAATGCAAAGTATTTTAATTCTAAATGAGAGCAACCACATTGGGATTTAACAGGCTCACTGACAAGTGGCTTTGCCAAATCAAAAATGTTGTAAGTTTGTCAATCTAGACAAATTCTGATGGTGAAAAGACTGATCCCTCTTAAAACTGCTGATTAAGCTTCTAATAACTTTTCCAAAAGTCTCCATCTCAAAGCCTGTTCACTGATCATTAAGCAACCTTAAGACAGAATTCCATGAGTGTGAAGGACATGGAGCAGGAGCAATTTAACTCAGCTCTCAGTGCAAGTATTCTGATTATACAGAGTGGGTTTGCTTCCTGAGATTACGTATTCCTTGCATTCAAAGCTCTAATTTAGAATATTTCACTGGGCATGGTTCTCATTTCTTTTCTATTTGTCTTATAGTAGTCATATGAAATAAGTGTGTTCAATGAAATTATTCCAGATCTTCTTTTAAGTGAATTCTTATGGGAGTTCCTATCTCAGATCCCTTATCTGAGCGACAGGGAAAATGTACCCAGATGTTAGTGTCTGTGATACCCACTAAGTAATTTGTGTCCCTTTCTTTTGGACATAGCTCCTTAGACCTGTGATCTGACCCATACATCCAATGGCAAAGCTTCACTCTGCTCTTCCTAAGTTTACCATGACTCTCGTGAGGAGGAGCGACAGCTGTACTGGCATCCCACAATGTGGACAGCAAACATGTTCATCCTTGGGCTTGTTGTTTTCATCACTGCAATGAAGGAGAGATGACTTCAGGGCCACTCCAACAATTTATAGGAATGGACCCTTTTGTTTTATGGACTTACAGGAAAAATTAGGCCTGTTCCTACTTAATTTAAATGTTTTTTCTTGTCAAAGCCACATTAGGACCAGGAAGTTGTTAAGTCTTCATTTTAGTTTTTGGCCTTTCAAAGCTTCAGTGTAGCTATTGCATGAAGCTGCAGCACAAAACAGAGATTACAGCAGATGTTTCCTAAATTCTGGAGGCCTGCTGTGGTTCATTCCAGTAGCCATGCAGTGTTAGTTGAATGCTGTTGGCCTTTTTTGGCATACTCAGTTATGGATCTCTTAAGCTCCAAAAGGTGATGATCCTTGGATATCCGAGGGGGCTGTAAAGCATTCTCAAGGGACCAAGGCCTGCAAAAGAAAGATGCTAACCTATAGTCTGAAGCTGAGGTAGAACAGTGCTTAATCAATACCTTTCGTTTCTTTTGTTGGCTGAGAATTCTATCCAGTGTAGAAATAGCAACAGATGGAAAGAAGCAAAGGGTATGTCTTCATGAGGCCTGTCTGCTGTGGCACAGGGCATTTAGTGCACCAATGTATAAGTCAAAAGCTGTCCTTTTTGTCTGGTCATGTTTTCACATAAGTGATGGCTTGTGTCAGACATCAAGTGCTACAGGTATGGAGCTATGAGCTGTGATTTTAATGTATTTCACTTAGTGCTCATTCATTTCCCAGTTGTTACATGGGCTCAAGAGATAGGTTTGTCCTTCCTGGAAGAAGTAGTATAGCATTTTTGATACATGCATGTTTACTTGGTGCCCAGAGAACATGAGTGAAAGTCAATGGGATGAGGAATGGACTGTTGCCTGTTCAAGCAGGAAGCCTGATCAGCAGTTCAAAAAGGCAGTCAAAGTAAGGCTGGGTTTAACACTGAGGGGCAGAGGTCCCTGTGACATCAGATCCTGTGCAAATTGGGTTTATCAAAAATGTTACACTAATTCAGTTACAGCTTAAATGATGTTTACTTCTGCCTGTAAAGTCAAATAAGGTTATTGACTCTTCCTGGGTAATTTCATGGTTTCTTCTTCCTTCCCCATATCTCATCCGGACAGTTGAAACAGGTTTAACACTTTATCTCCTTATTTGTTCCCTTGACAGCAGAGGTGATACTTGCAGAAGGAAATGAGCGGTGTGCACTCTCATCACAGAGGAATACCTTAGTCCTTTCTCCTTTCCTCTGACTTCTTATCCAAGTGGGTTTTTTGAGTTGTATTTTCAATAAGAAATTCCTTAGTGCACTTTTTCTGCTTTGGTAATAAATGGAAGCAAACAAACTGTTTGGGAATTGTCAAGTTCCAGGGGTGCTTTTTTCAACACTGAAAAAGAGCTGGCTACCTAGGACTATGTGAGCAAATGTAATTTCCCCAATAATTCATTCTGCACATGCAACATCCAACCTGTAGATTCTTAAATTTTTTCATGCTGTACTTTGTTACTGAAGCGTATTTTGAATAGACATTTTAATTAGACATGGAAATACCCATCTGTATATCCTTTATTGAGGTACAGATGTGTTTGCTGTGTACACACAAAAAGCATGCATGTGTATTTATTATAGAAGCTTTCCAAATACATTTTTTTTCTTGTAGGATATGTCTGCTAAGTGTGTACTTTTATGAAATAGTGCCACTTCTTGAGCCATCCCATACCCTTAATCTTGTTCAAAGTTAGATCCTTGAAGAACTGTATGTACTTGCAATTATACACACTGAGATGGCCTTAGTGGCTCTGGTGTGCTTATCTTCAAGTGATTGGTCAGAGCATGGGGATGTGGAGCTAAGCATGTATAAGTTTTGTAGCAATGAAGACAGTTGTGCTATCACATATCCTCTTATGTCAGAGCAACTTGCTGCACAATAAGTTATTTGTGCACCAATTATTAGTCTGTGTGAATAAAGCTACTGCAATCTTGACTGTTAAGTGCAAGAGATGTAAGAATTATGAGTTAATGTTCACAGGTAAAGATATGTGAAGGTTTTGGGGTTCAAACAAATCACTTCATGGTGCATTCAGATCATTGGAGTGCACTTATTTACACTATAAATATCTGAGTGTTCCGATTTAAAAGACTTTTGGAAAGCAGAATACAGGAAAAGTTAATGAAAGTAAAACATTCATTTCTGAAAACTGTGTATCATGAAATATTCAGAGTTGTTCTAGAGATAGGATATAGTTTGTGGAGAGGAATAAATCACTTTGTTGCAGACTTTGCAGCTTGATGTCTGCTGATTAATACTGGGATGTAATTATTTGATATTTTCAGAAGGCGTGATGCTTTGGGATAGCAGATATGTATGGTCTTGACCGAAAAGGTTATTTCCCAAAGATGAGAATGTCCTGCCAGCATTCTGTGGTAGCTACTTTTAAAGTATGGTAGCAACATTTGCTACTTTAAATACTCTGAATATACTCAGCATCCTACCCTGGTTTTGACTTTGTTTCTTGCTGCCACTCATTAAAATGATTCTCACTAATATTAATCTGGAAAGATTACCCAACTTCAGATGCACTGCTACCTGAGACTGCAGTCAAATAGAGCCATTAGTCTTACCTGACTTCTTTTCTGTGCCTATCAGCTCAGTTACAGGTTGCCAGTGCCAAAGAAGATGCTTTTATAGTGGAGTGGAATAGAGGGGCATGTTAACACCTGCTCTTAAGGGCATTCCTCTTCCTACTGCTGCACAAACCCACTTGGTTTTAGAGAAGAGGTTGATCTGTATCAAAGATATCCCCATTTCTTTGAAATGCAGCTCTCTGTTAGACTAGAATATTGTGTCAATTCAGGTGCTGAAATGCTTTCTTGTATCTTGCGTAGTTGTTTAGCAATGCCAATTTTTCTCTCTCCTGTAGTCTAGATTGTCAACAAACTGCTGCAAGAGAAATGCTCTAAGAATGCATTTATTTTGCTACTCTAAAGGAAATTGCAGCACAGCTAATTTGCAAATGAATATATTTTAAAATTCTTCTCTTCAAATCTTGTACTATTGATCTCACAAGCCAGTCTAAGAGCGAAGTCCTTGTTCAGGGTATTTTGAACAAGGAGGAAAAGTGAAGAGGCAGTAATTGCAACAGTGATTATCTGTGGTTAATTTGAAACACTTTCAAGAACACCTTAAAAAGCTGCTGAAAATCAAGGTGACTTGGTGCTAAAGTTCCAAATTTATGAAAATGGCATTTAGGAACCTGGAATGCAGACTTCTAAACGTGCTTGTATTACCTTCAAAAAGGTTTTGGCACTGACCTGTAAACCCAGAATTAACTTTCTATATTGTGGACTGTAAAATCATTTGTACATACCTAGAAAACCCTCTGAAATGTAAATTCAGTTGTCTTTATGCCTTTCGTTGTTTCAGAGACCTGTCTAAGGTCTGATCAGGGATGCATTCAGAGATGCCAGAGTTCAGTGGCCTGTAGGGATTTTGCAGCAGCAGGGAAAAAGAAAGGATTGTATTTTTTGGTCATGCTCTTTTCTTCCTCACTGAGCTTCCTTTTCCTCATATCTTCTGATAAGCATCTTAAACAGAAAATTCCTAATGAAGGGAGTGAGCCTCAGGTGCTAAAGGTTCCTGTGGGTGCTGGAGAGCCTGATTCCTTTGGGTGGGCCGAAAGGGATAAGGAATCCAGTCCCAGCAAACTGCTGCATAAGCTCACATGAAGTTCATGCAGTTCACTCAGTTAAGTTCCTTCAACAGAAGTTAGGGAATCAAATAAATAGTAATTTTGAGCTCTCAATGGCCCAGCACTAGAAAAAGACTCCATGATTTGTTTTTAAAATAAATATCAAACTTACATTATTTTATCAGATAAACAATTATGTCCTTAGCAAAACAAGTGCGTGTTTATTGGAAATGAGTAGGTCTTTGTAGCTAAAGCTGGCTCTGTTTGGGATTGTTACTCTGGCAAATTTTTCATTACTGTATGTGCTCCCTGTGGTAGAAAGGAAAGCAGTGCATGTAGCGAGTTCCTGTTACCAAGAGGTGCATTTTAAAAATCACAGTTTTTTTCATGGAAGCATAAAGTTTTATAATCCCTACATTTAATCATTTATTTTTAATGAAACAGATGTGCTGTTAATGCTTTGCTGTGAATGTGCTGATAGTGAAAAAGCAGCAGCCATGGTGAGTTATGTGCGTGTGTTAGGGCAGAAAATATGCTCAGAGTATGTTGCATTAGTTCCTTCTCCTCAGTTACCTGCATCAGGTTACTTCAATTTTTAAATTGTCCTTTGTTTAACCACTTTTCCCCAAAAGTATCCTCTATAATCCTTGCATCTCTGTGTTGTATCATTCCAGTTCATCTGTTGATTCTGAAGAGTAGGGGGTGAGGGGACTGTAGAACATAACTTATGATTTTGGCCTTTCCTTTTTGGGGCACAAGTGGTACCTTCTGTGGAGAGTGGTTTGTTTCTTTCATCTGGACCTTTTATTTTTTTTTTTCCAGTTTTAAAAACTTCATTGGGAGTTTGAAGTTATTCCAAGCACTTGGGGAAAGACTTGAGGATGTGTATACTCAGCTGAGTGTGAAGAGACTGCCCCTCCAATGGCACAATCTGGCCACAAATCTGGCTTTACAGAATTACTTATATAACGTTTCTCCACTAATACATATTTTTGACTTGTAGGCTTGTCAATCAAATCTGTTTTTCCTCCTAAATCCTGTGAAAACTTACCAGAATTCCTCAATTACTGCATCAGTATCTTTTTCTGCTTTGCTTAATGCATATACATGATAGACTTAAGAATTTCTACGTTCTGTTAATTCACTTTAAGTATTTTAAGGTTTGCATTAAGCATAAATACAGGCCATTAGTTTACTTAAATGTTACCCTCGTGGCTGTATTTGCTTTTCTTAATATTAAGTTGTTATACTGAAAAATCACTAAACTAATCTAATTCCATTGAGTAGTGCAGACGAAAGTGTGTATTTATTGCTCCTGAACTGTTACTTCCATTTGTGTAGGGATTCCAGATATCCTTGTTTCACAGCAGGCAGGCAGGGATAAAAGCTGCCCTTAGGTTCTAGCTGAAGTTCTCCACTGTGTTTGTGTGAAATTAATAGGAAGTGTACCATAAAAATTTGCTTTATGTCCAGTAAAATAGGTGCATCCAGGGGGCCCACTACAAACATCTTTAAGGTGTGAAATACCCGACTTCTCTTTTCTCCTTTTGCTGAAGTTGCTTATAGGTGGTCATAAAGACACAGGGTAAGTGGCAAAATATTATAATTATGCAACTAACTCAAAATCATTTTCTTCCATGACAGTAATAAAGCACTGTCAGCCCAGTGGCTTGACATGTATTGATCCTGAGTTTTAGATGTAACTCGATTTTACCTCTTACATTGAGGACTTTGAATTGTGTCTGCAATTATTTCCAGGTCCAAACAGCATTTACCCAGAAGTTGTTTTTTTTGTTGTTGTTGTTGAGCTGCACTTTGATATGTAGGCTGTATTTCACCCCTGCTGAAATCAATAGGACCTTTCTTTGTTGACCTCAAGAAGTATTGGATGGGGCCCGTATTTTACGCTTGCAAATCATTGTGGGCACAAAATGACATCTGCAGAAATGGAGGCAATTCCTCAAAACCAGGCTGACTTCTGCTTCTGCGGATTTTTGGAAGGGAATTCAGTAATAGGCTTTGTTTTTCTTTGTTCTCTGGACTTGTCAGAAACATGGGGATTTTCAGACATTGTAAGGTCGCAGTGACATGGTATATAGTTGCTCCCTTGAAAGGAAAGCTTTTCTAGAGTTCAGGGGAGTTCTGCTGTGATGAGTCACAAGGACCGTCACCAGGGAGAAACTGCTCCTTTAGGGTAGGTGTGAATGATTTTGAGGTGTTACTTGGGTTTGCTGTTTGCACACCCATAAATCCACAATGCAGTTGATTCCGTCTGGCAAACAGCAGCGTAAGTAGCTCAGGTGTGATCAAAGGCGTAAGGGAAAAATGGCTCCTCCTTTTGCAGAAACAAGGTGGGTTTTGTTCTTTGGACCTTCTCCCCACAAATTCAGTCATGAAGCTGTAATGATGTTGGTGGTAGATTTAGCTGGCAGACACCAAATGTTTGCAGAAACAGAAGAAAAGCCTCAATGCGCAGATTTAAATGTTTGCAAGACAAAAATCCAGTTTACTTCTAATAGATTGTTACCTCAGATGAACTGGAAAGTGATTGACAACTTGAAGTCATACTCCAGAAAATATTTGAAGCACTCCTTTATTCTCAAGTAGAACTTTATTTAGAAACATGTTCTGGTAGAAATTTCAAGATTTATAGATGACCTTTAAACAAGGAACACAGGATCAGTGAAAGAGGCAAATGGTTTGGTATCTCCTATGTGCTGAAGTAGAAGGAATTACAGTTAGAGAAGATATACCTTCTCTCTGCAATACCAGGGGGCCTGGAGCATTAGACTGATGCTTTCCAGTGTTCTGTATCATTTATGACCTTTATAGTTCAGGAGGAATTCATAGTGAAATGTTTATCCTGTAGGATGGGCTCTGAATGACTTCTTTAAAAAAATATTAAAAAACCATATTGCAAGTCAGGGGAAGGAACTTAAAATGTTCTAAAAAAGCATAAACACCTGCAGTTTTCTTTGTACTGCTGTTTGCCTGCATTAATTCCAATCATGCAAGAGAAGCAGCACTGCCTGCTTATACAGAGAATAAATAACTCAGTGTTAGGACTTTCTGGAGATTTCTTTTCTTTGCAAATACTCCGTGTTCATGAGCTTGTAAAGGGAATGACTTTCACCATGCTTGGTGTTTTTAAGCTGATCTGTAATTATTGCTGGTAAGCCTGAAGATATGGTTCTTTGCACCTTGGTTGATGCAAATCAAATTCTGCTTTGCCATGTGGGAGTTTTTTTGTGTTTTCATATTGCTCTTTGCTTGTTCACAGCTGTGAAGGATATAACCTTGGCAGTAGGCCAGGGATTGTTTACCTAATGATATGATGTAGTTTTCACCCAGAACATGCAGGTGAAGAAGTCAATACCTATAGATTACTTGGTCTATGGTTTCTCCTGTCTCAGCTTTCAAAGGTCAGCAAAGTTGGTGCTATCTCTAGTTGTGGTAATTAGGGTGACAAATGGATAATTTTTAATTATTTCTATTTTTTTCTGTAAATTTCATTCTTCAAAATAATGTAAGTAGTAATGCCAGTATATTGAAATGTTATTAATAGGAGAGGCATCAGTTAGAGATGGCTTCTTCCCTAATTGACATGCAGATGAAGGAAACCAGGATAGCTCTTTTAGATTGAAAAGGCTGGCCCACAACATCCAGTTCTGACTATCAGGGAGTTTAACTGAGTTTGCCAGGCAAAACTATTTCAATTGTGCAATTTTTGGAGTTAAATGTGATTAAGAAGCTACATTTCAAACCAAACTGGTATGCCCATTTCATCTTCAAATACAGCATGGCATGACCATATTTGTGTGTCTGCAATGCCTTTACTGTACTCACCACTGTTATCTCCCACCCACTCTGCAAAAAGACACTCACCTGAGAGAGAGGAAGATCCTGTGAACCTACTAAACCCTGAACACAGGACTTTCAGACTATCTTCTCTCCTATATGCCACTGCTAGGAATAATTTTGGGATTCCATTCCTGGATGAAATCAGATGTATTCAGATTCTGGAAAAGTTTGAAAAGTGCATCGTAGTGTCTCACAATAATGGAGAATTTGTCCCTTTACTGTCTTTGGAATGGAGCAGAAGGGTTTAGGGAAGAGTGTGACAGTCATGATGTGTGAGAGTGTAATGAAGGAGAATAAACCCCTGAAGGTGTGCGTAAATGGTGAGCACTGCTTGGGGAAAGAGTCAAAATCTGTTCCAGTAGAGGCAGCTGCCCTTCCTGCCTGCACAGGGACACTCAGCTCTGTGCTGATCCTGAGGGACGTGGGGATAATCCCCAGTGTGCTCAGTGCAGGACCAAATTCCCAAGCTGTGATGGATCAGGGAACAGTGGCAGCACAGCACTGCAGTAGCACATTATCTGTTAGCTCTGTCTTTTGTCCTTTATGACATCATGACATCGTATTTGCAATTTCCAGATCCCCTGCTTCAGGTTCTGACTCCCAAATCCCATGAACCCAAAGGAGGGAAGGGAAGGGAGCCTGCAGTGCTGTGGAGACACAGAGGAAAGATCTGTCACATCACATAACCTGGTGCTGTCTGCACTCTGCTTAGCTGGAGGCACAGGGGTTGGGACTGCACAGCCCCTGCTTGGGGTTTGGGTTGGGTTTTTCCTCACAGCTTTAAGTTCAGACAGGGCAGGGTAGGAAAGGGCAGAGTGATGAGCTCTATTATCAAGTTCTGGAGTCAAGTTTTTGATAAAAGAGACCAGGGACATAAGGTCCTGTGACTCCTCCAGGCCACTTTGACCCTTTGTTTCCCAAGTGTATCTTTTTGAATTTGGCTGCAAAAACGTAACAGGTCCTGTTAAGCAGCCACAGTTACCATACAGTTCAAAGCAACAGTTTGGGGGGTTGGAGTTTTTTTGATTGGTTGGGTTTTTTTCTACTGTCTGGCTTAAGGAAATTTCTTAAAAATTATTAGTGGTATATGAGGCAGTTTGGCTAAAACAAACAAAAAATAGGTGAACCATTTGAACTGTGGAATTGAACTATCCCTGTGGGCAGTCCTTACAGAGTGTCCTGTGAAGAAAAACGTGCTGTGAAATGCAAGCTACACTGTAGTTTGGGGAAGGGACCTGCACTCAGCATTTAAGAATGTTTTTCTGGTTTTTTCCCTTGTTTCTAATGGGAAATTAATTCAGCACAACTTTTCCTGTTTCTTCCTGTGCACAGTTAAACTGGTCTATAGAGGGTATGTATACCAGGCTGGCTTCCTGGGGCAGAACTAATCCAATCATTTATGAGTTCAGCAGATGTTTTCGCTTTTCAGGCCAGGTGTAATCTCATGCACCTTTCTTTTAATTCCTCCCTGGAGTAAACACTAGCTGGGCTAATGGCCAAAAATTTAATTACCTTTTTTCTTTTTTTTTCTGTTTTCCTTCTAGATGTGTACAGTGTCACTTTACATCAGAATTCCCTTCTTTTCAGAAGAGTACAATGATGCATCTGCTCATACTTCCAGAAGAAACTGATCACTGGTTGCTTTCTCTTTGCAATAGCATTTACTGAGCTGATTGTGTTTGGCACAATGTACTGCAACTGCTGAACTGAAGGGTCATAGAGAGAGATATGTGTTCTATATCCTAATGAAGATGCTCTATCTGTATTCATAGTGTTGTCTGCTTACTCTAGCAAGGATTTAATTTATCATTCCTTTGCATTAGTTTTACTCTGAAGTTGGTGTAGAATAGAACTCGGGTCAGAACTGGGCTAGAAAGTGAAATATCAGAGTTGCAGATATTTTTGAAACACTTTGGGATGTGCACAATTACTCTTTGGGAGTCTTGCATTCCTCTAGAGCCATTTGCTTATCCCCCTCAGGGTAACGGGGCTGCGTTGCTGCTCTCTGACTGTGTCAGTAGTTTGATCAAAAAAAAAAAAAAAGAGTAATGAGAGCAAGGGAAGTATTGAACTCTTGGGAGGCAGGAATGATACCTGGGGAATCACTGTTAGGTCTGAACAACGCTGTCTTGGGACTTACCTGGAAGGATAAACTGGCATGCTAGTAAAACTTCTACAAGGCATTAAATTGGGAATCTCTATGCACCAGTGTCAAGCTGTACAGAGGTTAGAATGTGGACAAATGACAATGAAGGCCTCTAAAACACATAAAACCTGAAAATGTTGCCTGTGCAGTCTAGAAATCTGCTCTTCATCTCTTCCCCTGCCATACCTCAGGTAATTGTAAACCTTAAAGGTAATAGACCAAGATTTATCAACTTTGCTGGAAAAAACAATCTGCCAGTATCAGAAAGGATTTAATTTTTTAGATACTGAAAGATCTTTGCTACAGCACCTTTTTGTAGAGCTGTGGTGGGCAGGGGAGCTCTCAACTCTGCCTCTCATCTGTGCATGCAGGAGCATTAGATATCATGGTAATTACATTACCCAGCTGCCTTTTGCCAGTACAGCTGATTGTGCTGGAGAGAGGAAGCGTAAGCACTGTGCTGATGGTGGGGTTCCAAATAAAAATAGCTCATGGTTGCGATTCCACAGGCACAATAAAACACAACAAAGAGCTGCTATTGTCATACTGGCAAAATGGTTCTGCAAAGAGCTGGCAATGGTTGGCTTAGAAATTAATTTTAAGTGGATTCATTTGCTACTATTTGTAACTAATTTTACATAATGAGCTACAGTCCCTAAATGAAAATCTTGGTTCTCCTGGTCTCAGATCAGAATGATGCTTTCAGAAGCTGGTTCAGCATCTCGGTAGTTCTGGTTGCCTCACAGGCATTTCTGTTTCTAACTGATTTTCAGCCACTTGAGTTTGGAGCTTGGGGTTAGGTAATGTGGAAGTGTATGTCTTTTTTAAGGCAAAGATGTGTGTATGGTTTGCTGGAGTTGGCCGATGTGCTCCTGTGTGGGTCACTTGCTGTTGCAGCTCTAGCCAGTGTGTGCCTGTGGGCCAGCGAGGGGACAGCTGCTTCTTAGGGCTGCTCTGAGTGAACTGTAACAACCTGGCATGATAATCCAACACCCTGCTAAGTTTATCCATATCAGCAAGCCCAGTGCCTGCATTTCTAACACTTTTAACCGTCTGGAATCTCATGTTTTCTAAATGAGCAAGTGCAGCTTGGGGAGGTTGCTGTTAGAACAGGTACTCAGCTGTCAGAGCAGCACGGCTTGATGGTCATCTGTGTGCGAGGGAATTTGTTGCCTGGACCAATGTAAACTTGCAGGACATGTGGCATTTTAAAATGTCAGTAAGTTAAGTGGGGTCTGTAAACACTTCCAGGCAGATTTTGGTTCCTTGGCTAAGTATGTTTGGTGTTTGACCATTTTGAATGGAAACATCCATGTGGTTTTATTACATCACAACTTGATTAATGACAGCCAGTTGAACAGTAAATTACAAGCACCAAGATACCTAAATACTGAAGAGCTTTCAGGAGAGAGAATTCGGAATACTGACAGAATTTAGTGTGGTGTTTTCTGATTAAGATTGCTGTGGTGCAGATGTTAACACTGCCACTGCTGATTAAAACAAATTGTAAATAACCCTGGTAGAAAATCCTGTGAAAACCACAGTTGCTTTAAGTGGTTATTTTCATGGCCATATGTGTCCTTTTTAGAGGACACTTAAGGTTTCTATAGCTAACTTCAAAAAATGGAAACTGAATAGATTGCTGTTTAATCAGTACCTTATTTTGTCAAAAAGCACAAACCTTCATGGTATGTAAGATGGAAATGCTAATTCTTCCACAGCATTTTTTTAGTTTAAAGTTAAATTCTTTATAAAGATGAAAAACACTAAGGATCTCAAGGCCCAGTAAAGTTGTGAAGAGTCAAGAACTTTCTACTTACCTCTCTGAGGCACAAATATAACTATAAAGGGTCTGTTCTCTTGGCAGTGTCTGGTCTGTCATGCTCACAATATGTAGAGGGACCTCTTTTTGTGAGGCTGGATATATAGGATTTTTAAAACTGAAACCATCACAGCCATGCTGAGCATTGGCAGCACCTCCAAGCAACTCAGCCCGAAGTAGCAGCCACACAAGGGTGCTCTGCAAATTTTTGCTGCTCTCTTTGTTAGTAAATTCTGGGCTGTACCTCAGCTGCTGCTTTCATGAAAAGTGGATATGCAAATGTGGGATTTGTCTCACTGATAGATGCCAAGTGTTATATAAAAAGCATTTCAGAAAAGTAGTAACTGTAAGCTGACATTTGTTTGAAGAGAATGAAGATACTATGGAGGTGTGTAGTCCAAAAAATGCTGCATTTATTGCTGATGAAGAAATTCTGCATTATCAGATAATCAATGGTGCTGTGAGAGTCCCCACACCAGGTATAATTTGGCAATAATAATTAGGTAGGGAGTTAATCTGAGCAGTTTCAATGGCAGCACAATAAAATGAGGCAGTAAGTTTAATGTGTGAAACCAGTAAACTGTCAGGTGTTAAATTAAACAGCATAACTCTCCTGCTGATGGGAACCTTGACTTTCTAGTGGTATGTGTAAAACAGGGTACAACGTGGTGTGGGTTTTCCATATATACCAATTTCAGTATAATTTCAGCAGCTGTGGCCTTGGGAAGCGCTGGAGTTGGAGATCAGTGCTGTCCACCTCTGTGGTGCCTCCAGTGCAGAGTTCAAGGCACAGCAGATAAATACCAAAATTGGACCATGCCAGTATGGAAAGACTGGGCTGTTAAGAAGCATATGAATGTGTCACAGCCATGTAATGGGACAAGGCTTTCAGTCAGTGACAAACTGGCTTGTTTTCTGGACTAATAGTAGTTTATTTAAAAGCTGTGCTTTAACAGCAAGGCAATTTTAAATCGTACATATTGTATATATAGTTTTATTTTTTTGTTGTTGTTGCTTTGACTCATCTGTTTCTAATAGAAAAATCAGTTTTAAGTTTATTAATGGTAACAGCTAATGCCTTAAGTGCTTTCCCTCCATAAATAGCAACATGGCAACTACCTAAATAACTGCATTGCTTTGATGCTGAGATATGGTTGTGTCTCATAATTAATTCATTTTCCAATAAGAAATCCAATTTTAGAAAACAAGTTTTACTTTCCTGTAATTCTTCAAAGGAACTTTATTTCACAGTAATTCAATTATGTAACCACACTTAATTCATTGTTAATAGAGTAAATATTTGTAAAATAATTGGATAACTCTAAGTGTTGCTAATGATTTTGACCATTTTACCTTCAAAATTTCTCGATTAGTGAGTACTTCAAATAAGCGTGACAAAAATATTTTCATGCTTTGTTTCTCCTTTTGTTTTAGGGGGGATTTTCAGTTTAATTTTTGTTCTCTTTTCTTATACATTATATCTAGAAAGTGTCTGCTATGAGCAGGTGTATTCTGCCTATCTACTATCTACCCTTTTAACCTAGTTTTGTAGAGTTTTAAAACATCCATGGTCCAACATTAGAAAAGATATGTGGGGGTTTATTTCTTCAGGTATTAATCCCGGCTAGTGGAGCAAATTGCAGTATATCAGTTGAGGCATATGCCTCTTTATTTAGTATCAAAACTTGTGAGTTCTAATTTGCATTTCAGGAAGGCCTGTTTATGGTGATTTTTATTTACACAGGACAGGTATGAGAGCAATGTGTGACCTGGGAAGTGGTCTCAGCTTCTCATTAAACCCAGTCCCTGAGGGGAAGTATTTCGATAAAACTTCCCGTGTTAGGCTGAAATTCCTGACAGAGGAGTTCGCTTGCATCTTATCCATCTGATAAATATGCTGTGAAATAGATACATCAGGCAGACCGAAAATCCTCCGTCACTGCCTGATTTTGTACTCGAGCACCGACAGGGAGGCACCGGCGGGGCGGGGGTGGCGGTGCCAAGGCAGACACTGCCAGGAGAAGGGCACTGCAGGTACCCGTGCCCTGGTTGGCATCGCAGCCAGGACTGCCAGCTGACTTGCCAGGTGCTGCGGCTGAGGGATCTGTGCCCCTGAGGCTTAGAAACCCCAGGGTAAACTGCCTTTAATTGGTCGGTCCTCAGACATTTCCTCCCGCCTACCCTGGCTTGCTAAACGCTGTCAGATGAAGCCTCTGCATTGGGTGAGGCAGCTCAGGGATGTTGTATAAAGCCAAGGAGGTATCAAAGCTTTTTTTTTTTTGGTAGGAAAAACACTGTAAGATTGAGTAAGTGCTGTTTGTAAAGGGCAATCGATGTGGCTGGTTTGCATGGCTGCGTGTTCTGCCGCTCGTGGCAGGCCTTTGCCGGGAGGAAAGGATTTGCCTTCCCCTGAGGAGGGGAACAAATTCGCTTCCTTCCCTGATGGAGAGCTAATTGCCACCCACAGATGGGCGAGCAAATTAAAGCAAAGGTAATGAATAACGGTTGGGTTTTATTTTGGTTTGGTTTGGCTTTTGTTTACTGTCTTTTCCCCTTCCCACCCCTTCAGGCCCCCCCAAAAACCCAAGTGCTCGGCTCAGAGCAGTTTAGACTGTTCCTTGATGGAGAGAAGGTTCTGGTTGCTGAAGCTTTTCTTCATTCTCTTCACCATTTACACACTTGCATTACTAAGTATGTTTTATCTTGACTGAAAGTTTTATTTTGTTAGTCCAAGGGATTTTTTTTTTTTAAACCAGTTCAGAGATAAGGGAAAAAAATCAATTATTTTCATTCTTAGAAGGTAGCTGCTTAAAAAGAAATCAATAGCAGTGTCTGTGAATGAG
This sequence comes from Dendrocincla tyrannina, assembly GCA_035047865.1. Classification (NCBI taxonomy): domain Eukaryota; kingdom Metazoa; phylum Chordata; class Aves; order Passeriformes; family Dendrocolaptidae; genus Dendrocincla; species Dendrocincla tyrannina. The sequence goes on from JAWWMP010000011.1 coordinate 18,854,586, forward strand.
CTGTTGGCCAATTGGCAACTTAATAGCCTAGTTTTGGAGAAAAGACACAAAAAATTCAAGACAGAAATAAATTATATTGAAGTTTAGGATAAAGAGAATTGTTATGAATCTACTAGCCTGATGTTTTTTTCCTATCATAATCTGTCATAAAAATCTTAATCATTACTATAAGCAAGGACTTGTCATTTTTGTTTTGGATTCATCATGGATTTTGATGAATTCTTAAAAGCCTGTTTGAAATAAAGTTTTCTTTTCCCTATTGGGAATACCACCAAATCAGCTAAAACCAATTAGTTTTCAGTACTAGTCTTAGGAGAAAATATTATACTGTGTTTAGTCAAATTCTCTAGCACTCTTTTGAGGCCACATATCAATTTAAAAGTGAACAAACAAGATCCTAAGATTCATCATTCATGGAACGATGAGATTTAAATCAAGGAAAGATGAATTCTTGGGGAGCATCTTTGCCTTTTCTTTACCATTGGCTCTAGGAAACTGGAGCTGATTTTAATTTTTCTGTGTGTATGCCATTGACATCATATTTTAATTCCCCCTGCTCTCCAGGTACATGTCCATGGGAAAACCCAAGGATGATCAGAACATTGGGAGCTGTTGTAACTCAGCTGAGTAGTATTAAACAAGATCTATGCAGCCAGCATAGCTTGTATTGGTTATAGTTTTTCTGAGAACAAATGTTTGCTACTCTATTTTTGTCTGTCTAATACAGTATGTATTTGTCTGTATATTCCTGTTTAGAGGGTTTTATGCAGTAAATACTATCAAATACTGTGTACCAGAAGACCAGTGGTAAAATCCTTGTCCTGTTAGAGTTGATGTGGAATGGATTCAACTGGGCAGATGTTTGCACATCTTCTTCCTTTGGCTTATTACTAGAAGAAAGCCCACTGCTATCCTGCCAGCTGGCAGTTCAGTAGGTTCTTTTGCCTCTGCATCTCTGTTTTCAGTCAAGCTCAAGTCACAGATGTACATTCTATAATATGGCTCTGCATGGGAAATGTCGAGAGAGAATGTCATTACAAATCTTAGGCTTGTAATAGGTCGTTCTATTTGCCGGGTTCCACAGCTACAAATCTATAGTTGCATGTTGTCCTGCAGAATAAAATTAAAATGTTTCTTATTTCTCCTGTAAATTTGCAGCACATACAATTTTTTTTATCTGTTCTATCTCTCTAAATCTGAAAGGTGTGATTTATAAAAACAAAGTTTGAAATGAACCTCCAGTAGTTGATGGATTAATTCTAGAAGATTTATTTTATACCATATAGAATTTGGAAATTCAGGATAATTATTCACCAGCCATCTTTACAGAAGAGGAGACAGTTTAACATGGAAATAAAACTCAACTTATGAAAGTATTTTGTTTGGCTGGGGTTTTTTTAATTTCAAAATTCAGTGCATTGGTAATTGATTTACCTTGGTATGGTAGAAAGGCAGTTCTCAGTTTCATCTCTGGAATGTTTATAAACCAAAAAGGGAAAAAGTTTCCATTGAGTATGGAAAGATGCTTAGCACAGGGGCTTAGTTCAACCTCCTTCTGGCTGAGCATCAGCCTGTGGCCAAACTGAAACAGTGTTGAGGTTGTAGTTCAGGCCCATGGTACGTGGTTCTAATGGTTTAATTCTCTGTGAAGTTGATATTTGCTCTGAGAGAAGCAACTGGTGCATGGTGAATAAAAGTGATGTCTCACAACTGCAGGAATCAGGGCTCAGGCAATGAGACTGTGCAGAGAGCTTAATTTTTGTGAACAGCTTTTGTAGCATTGGCTTCTTTATCTTCAGTCAGTCAGATCCATGTCCACGTTTCAATAATTAAATCTCTCTGTTTAGTCTTTGAAATCCAATTTGGGCTCTTTTTTCAAGAACATGGCTCCTTGGTCTGACATCTGGATATTTAGTTTATCTGAACTCTGAGCTGGTCATGTAAATTGAGTGTCTCTGGTTTGGATCTGCTTTTTGATGGGTAAATACATCCTTGCCAATGGGCTACAGATCTGTGGCTTGAGTGCTGTGCTGAGTTTATTTCTTGATGTTGGTTGGCTTTGTTGTGAGTTTTGTCATTTCTGGGGGTGAGGAGGAAAGCTGGGGAAAGCAGTGAAGGGCAAACAGTTAAGAAAGTAGTACTGGGATGTGAAATGTGTATCCTAAGGTGTTAACAGCTATAATGTGGATCTGCAGCATGTAAGCCAGTAAGCATATTTCTGCTACCTACAAGAAGTAATTATATACTGTTTGTGATAGTTCAGCTTCTTGCAATATTTCCATTAGTAACTTCTGTTTTCATGGAGTTGTACTACAGGCTTAGTCTGTGTCTGGGTAATTTTATTAAAGGAGTTTTCAACAAGCTTTTGGATGTACAAGCATGGAAAGAATATTAAATTAAAAGAAAATTCTGAACTGAGGGAACCTAATGTTCTGATATGGGATGTTAGGCTATGTCATCACCATTACATTGTATAATTTCTGGTTTGCCACTTATTGCACATAAAGTCAATTTTTCAGCACCAGTAGCTTCAAACCCAAGTGTTTTAACCATTGCAATGTTAGCTGGGAAATCACCAGAAGATCTTAAATAGCGAGTTGGCTCTTCATTGCCTTCTCTTCCACTTTGAAGGTGAATTTGACAAATTTGACAAGGAGAAGCTGTTGAACCCCAGCATTGCAGCATCAGCTCTGCTTCTTTTAGCTGGAAGGTTGCAGGGGTGGCTCAGCCATGACTGTCATTGCTCAGGTCTTCAACGGCAGCTCCCGTGTGACTGTGGAGGTTTTGCTACGGGTGTCACAGTGTTTCCAAAGGTTATTCAGGACATCAGGTAGAGAAGTAAACTCATCAGACACTTGACTTAACTAATAGTTTTTCCAAATGATAGCTGGGTAGTGATATCCTCAGGTTTTGTGCCTGGGTTTGGGCATAATCCCAGGATATGATGGGTTGCTGGGGAGGGAGGCAGGGTGAGCTGAGAAAATCCTGGCTGAATTAGTGGAGAGGGTTTGGCCTTTTACATCTTCATCCGTGTTTGTGCGTGACATAATCTCTGATGACGAATCTGAATTATTTCACAGTCCTCATCAGCACAGTAACTGTGAACTGCCTAGAATGCCTCTTAAAGGCTTTTTATTTATTCTCTAAATGAGCGTAAAATCTGGGAATTTCGCTTTGATTTCAGTGTAGTGAATGTGAATGAAGTTGCCTAATGCAGAGGAGAGGACCGCTATGAATATGGATGCAGAGCTCTGGCCTTTGTGAGGGGATAGATCCTGGGGAGATGAAATGGGTGAGCGCCAGAGAGCTGATCTTCTGCATCACCTCTTGGTGAGGGATGTTTGAGAGCTTATTTTTGAGGGGTTTAATTGTTTGTTGCTTTCTCTTTTTAAAAGAATTCTCTAAGAAGGCTCCCTGGTGATCTCTGACTGTACCAGTGCACAGCTTAGTATTTTACTTTTTTCAGATTAGGGGTTAGTGAGTTAAGTCTTCCTGATTTCTAAACAAAGGAAACTTAAAGTTGATAATGTATTTTTTTCCTAATCTCAAGACTTCCTAGTTAAAAACAAAGAACAATAAGGTATGGATGTGTCAGAATTTCACTGTTTTCTCACTTCCTCCCACCTTTCACTCCACACTGAAATATGAATGATATTTCAATTCAAGTTAGTTAACTGATACGGATACAGAATTATGTCATTATGTTGTGCATTTTACAGTCTTAAGCAGTATTTAGTGTGGTTTTAGGGTGGTTATTAAAGCTGACATCAATTTACATTATTCCTTTGTCAGGCTGTACTTGACAAATGTTTTTTGACCCACTTTTTAAATATAAATTGTATATTGTCTTGTATATGCCTCTATAAATTTACAAATACATTTTGTAATTGTAAACATAGATTCTGACAGTGAAATGATGGGGTTTTGATGGATTTTCTAGTTTATTTTAGCTTTTCCAAGCAGCTTCAGGTATTTAATTAGAAAAAAGCCAAACTACTTATTTTCTCTCTCAAATGGAAAATTAAATAAATATAATCAAAGGAATTTATATTTTGAATTGGAAAGTAAACAAGGGTGTGTTGTATTAATTTTTTTTTAACTACTGAAAGTATACAGGCTTCCTGCAGAAATAGTTTAGTGAACTGAATGACTTTGCTTATCCTATGTAATTCTGAAATAACCCATGTTACATTCAAGCTGTTGTCACCTGAGCTTCAAAATCAACACTTGAATTTAAAGAACGGTTTCTTTATGAATATTTATAGTTATACTTTAGGTATCTATTTATAGAGTTTCAGGTGTCTGCATGTTCAGTGGGAAGCTTTGATTTTTCAGCTGTTCCTCATAGTCCAAAGGGTGATCCAATCCAAGATCCTGTGATGTACAATGTGGAGGCTGCTCCCTGCACCTGTAGGGACACTTGGGCAGGTCAGTGGGAGAAAGCAGCAATTGTAAAACATCCTGCAAACAGAGGTGCTGCATGGAGAAAGAAGGTGGATGACAGATTGTATTCCAACAAGTTTCACAAGCACAACATAACAGTACAAAAAGTCTACTTAAACTCTGGGAGAATTTTATTGCTTATAGAACTCCAGTCTGAATGTCACAGCTGTTACTAATTACAACCAAGAATAATTACAGCATCGAAGATTAATGTAATGGTACATTTCAGTACATGCAAGATAATGGGAACATAGTGGATGCTTACATGGTGATGGAAGTTCAATGCAATGCACATATTCTTGGCTGATTAATAATAATTTTATGCCTTCATATAATACTTTATATGTCTATGCCATTGTACATGCCTTGAACTCATAAGTCTTTAAAATATCCTGGGAAAAGAAACTGGTTTAACATCCCAGTCTGCCACTATCTTTGGGTGTTGCCTATGCATGTTAGTAAAGATTCTTTGATCAGTAACTCCTTTCTCTTTTTTTCTTCATTATATATCTCACCTTGGTTTAGTTTTGTGGGGTTTTTTTCCATAAAGTTTTCCAAATCAGTAGATCCTAAGAGATATTAACTGTTACTAGATGATGCCATGTTTCTATTTTTCACTTTAAGACATTGCTGTTGGGTTTTAGCAAGGATTTAATGTTTTGATATTTTTTTTCACTGTGTGGCTTTTTGAAATTACTTTAACTAATTTCATTAGCAATTCCATGCTGCTTCTAGATCTGGAGTTATGAAACTGGTCTGCAGACTGCTGGTACCTGCCAGGCTGTGGTAAATGATCTGCAAGGACAAACAGTCTAGAGGTCTTTTTGATGCGTAATTTGATGAGAGGGCATCATCCTTGGGGAAGAGCCAGAGCTGCCAGAGGAGAACATATGGCAACGCTTTTCTCATGATATTGAAGCCAATGTATTTTCATTTTGTTTCCCATGGTCTAAGAATGTTTGTGCAGTCAGTCCCTCAGATCTGGTGGTGTTTGGTAACTTGTTAAGGAGTAGTAAACGGGACACCTTCTTACTGCTGCACCTCTCTTGTAACATGTTTTCTTGTGTCTATCTCTGCTGTGGATGTAGCAAATCACTTTTTGAAACTTTCTCAGTACTCTTGGCACGGAAGTAGTAGCAGCACACATGGTTTGATGCCCAGGTTTGGCAGTTTCTTGAAGCTGTTTTACTCTCCCATCTTCTTTTCAGAAGATGGACTTCATCATGCACAACAGACTTCACTTTTTTCTCTCTTCAGCGCCATACTCTTGCAGTCAAATAATCACGAGGCAGCTCTTTCAGTGGGACTTCATGTAACAATTTTTATTTTCTTTCTTGCTCCTTTTTGTTTGTTTAATCTCTACGATGGAGTGAACCTCTCACACCTTATACGTAAAAGACTTGGAGAACTTTTCCCTCCATGAGGAAATGGTAATACCCCAGCTATGCTTCCCAGGCTTGTTAATGGATCTGTTTTACTGTGTTCTGTTCCAGTGCCAGAAAATTGTCAGGCAATCCACAGTGATTGATTCTGTGGAAACAAAACACCGTTTCCTTCTGTTTTCAGTCTCGAGGCACGTTGTAGCTCTCACACCAGAGGCACTAAGCAGCCAGTCAGGGGGTTTTCCCAGCAATTCCAGAATTCCTGCACTTGTCTACAAACAGCTGTACAAAATTAAGTGAAAAATAACTTTCAGTTCTGGTCCTCACACCTCAAAAACATGACTCAGAGGCTGACAGAAATGGCCTATCATCCTTCTGGATTTCATATGGACTGAAAAATGCCATGTCCCAGACCATGGAGTTTCTGTAACTTCCTGGGTTTCATATTGTCTTCCTTGATGTAAGGTCCCCCAGTGCTGCATGGAATTGATGTAAAGTGCTCCAATGCTTCATGGAGTGTTTTTTTTTTTTTGTGATTCCAGCTGCTGGTCACCAGTAGCAGAATTTGTGTTTAAGAGTTTGATGCACCATTTACAGTTTACTTTGTCTTATTTTCCTTGCAGATGAACCTTTATTCAGCTTTATACTTTGTACTTTCAGATCAGAAAATCCCAGGGGACACGAATGTACTCTGCATTTGCAAACTGTGTAGAAAGCCATGGTGTTCTGTCACTGGCTGAAACTGATATGGAAATATTTGCAGTGGCAATACATTGCTCTTATTCGCACATGTCAAGTGTGTTCTGCTAAGTAACCAAATGACAAATTCAAGTGATGGTTGCAAGGGCCAGCACGGTGTCTGTTAGGCAGCTTCCTTCTCAGTAAGCTTTGCTGTGAATTCACTATAACTAATAGTGAAGTATCGCTCTGTGAGGCAGAATGCAGGACGTGGCTCCGTCAGCAGAATGTAGTCTTAAAAATACAGAAGTAAAGAAAATCTCTTTCTATAGACATTATATATCTTTCTAGATTCTTTCTTGTCTGCATGCTGTGATGTGAACACCTGATTATACCATTGCTGTGTAACTATGATTTTTGTTTAGCAGTTGAGCAGAGATACAATAAGAGGCTACAGCCAAAGAAAAGAGACTTTGAGAACTGCTTTCAGTAACATGGGTTAGTGTGGGTCAACTTTATCCTAAAGAGTTGGAAAGATAGTGCTGACTTAGAATATTTGTGGAACTCACTCCACCTTAAAAAAAATGTACAAAAAAGCAGTAATAGTTTCTAGAGCAGTTTTAATTTGGTGGGAAGATCAACCATGTCATTTGTAGTGCACCACATGTTCTGATGTATTTTGTGAAGGGTTTAAGCCTTTAATATTTCTCTGCTGTTTGCTTAAGTTCCCCGTTGATTCATTTTCAAATTCTCCACAAATGAAAAGACCAAGATGTCCTCCACCAAAATGTTTTTCTTTTGTTAACCATGCTGTCATAACATAGTACAAAATTATTTCCGCATTATGTAAATTTAAACACTGCTGCATTTCCTTCATGGAATGCTGAACTATTTTGATGCTCTGAGAAGTTTCATCCTTTGGATTTTGTACCTGGTGCATTTTTCCCAAAGCACTCTGGCTATGCAAAGCCAGCCAACATCCTTTCACAGTGCCTGGTTCTGTTGAAGACCTTCTCGCTGGGTCTGCATCTCTGGCTGGGTGCAGACAGCTGACCTTTGGGTGAACTCCTTGTAATTTACTTTTTCTGTTTGTTAATGATTTGAGATTTTGTGGAGGATTTGTATGGCAGCAGAATTAGAGATGAACAATAATGTATGTCCTCATTAAGTCTTCAGTATTCCTTTTTCATTGGACTTCTTTTTGAATAGGAAGAACTAAGCCCTTATTCAACAGTTAATGGCATCAGAATTGCCTCCTTAGTTGTCCTCCTTAAGTAAACAAATGTCTACTGTATTCTTAATTTGCTTTTAGTGAAAGGATTACACAGAGGCATTATTTGGAGTTTAGCTAGCAAGTATATGTTTGGTTGGGGTTTTTTTTGTTCTCCCTAACATGGCTTTTCCCCCTTTCCAATTTGACTATACCCTGTCCAAACAGCCTGCAAACAGCCAGGGATCTTGTTGCCAGTTTTCAGTTCGGTACGTTCCCACACCTCGTTTCCCATCTATAACCCACTATTTTGTCACTGCCTTTCCAGTTCCTCACGTCAATTAACATCAAAGGTTTTTAGAATATTATGTGGAGCTTCTGGCACTTCTACCTTTTTTTCTCACTTCTGGAGAGAGTGTATTTTGCTGATTTCTGAGGTGGTTTTTAATTTAACACCCATTTGTTTTTCTTTCCCCTTGTTTGTTCTCACTATCCCATCCTCCTTTTTTATCCTTTAGCAGAGTGTTGAGTTTATTTGATGATCTTCTATTGACCTGGCTTTCTTATATAAGCACAAGTAAATTTCAGTACATCACTAATGAATGGTGTTATTTGTTGGCTGTAAAATCACTGTTTAGATAATATTAAAAAATTGCTGAAACTTATATTAAGCCATCTTTTTCCTATCACCTTCCCCAGTGTCTGCAATTCTAAAAGGGTAAGTTTGAATTCAATGCTGATGTGACATGTTCCTATGCATTTAACTCATGGCAGCAGCTTTTCTTTTTCTGGCTGTGATCCAAACTCTTGAGTCTCCATTCCTGTTTCTTTGATTAAAACATCCATTCTCTTTGGGTGGGTTTAAGGAAATGCTATTATGAACTAAATGGCAAAATAATGGTTCAAGAAATGAAAAGTATATGAAATGTAGTCTAAACTGGGTAGTTAACTGCTTTCTGGTGCTCTTTGTTTCTAGATCATCAACACCTTTCCAACAGGTTTGTTGGGTTTTTTTGTAAATGTGAGCTGCTTTGCTTTGGATTTGGATTGCCCTTTTTCCATTGCAAATGAAACACCCTTATTTTTAGTGGTTTTGTCATTGGTAATTTAAGAAATTAATGAAATGTTCCTATGAATACCCTGTGTGCAATTACTGTGTTGTGTCCCATTATAATTTATCACATTTAGATCACTTCTAGGGTTGTCCTAATGACCAGCCCTGTTTGCCTGTAACTTCTTATGTAATCACAACAGCATGATAGTTCATAAAAATATTTCTTAATGAAACTTTTTTTCTCTCTGTCGACAAATAAGTACTGTACAAAACAGACCCAGTTAGGGTTTTTTGAGTTGAAACATTGCATTCCCCTTTACAGCAAATCACTGATCTTTAGCCATACCTGATGTTTTAATCCAAAATTTCTTCTCTGGGTCTTTCTTGAGTTATTTTGCATGTCTTCCTTAAGCAACACGTTAAAACTGCCTGATGCACACCCTAACCTTTATCTCAATATCGAATAGGACTGTTCTAAAAAGATCCACTGACAGAGTGAAAAGGAACAAACAAATCCATCAGCTTACTAAAATGAGGGTTAAAAAGCCTGGAAATGTTAGCATTTAAATTAGAAAGTGTTGATCTCCTGCCAACCTTCTACTTTCAGTGCTTTGTGAACTGGTAGGATATCAAATTAGGCAAGTTGACCTCTGAAGGTTAAGGGGGAAGCTGTTTTGTCTCCCTGGGTTCCCTGCTGACTCTGGGAAAGAAGCTGGCAGGTTGAGCTGGGAAGTGCATCTTTTTAATGGACAGCACGCTCAGATTTATTTTCCTTCCAGCTCTGCTGCAAAGTGAAGAATAAGTTTTAAAACCTGATTTTGAAGTAGTCAATTTTTCATGCCATATGTATCTTGCTGTTGAAAGAATTGGAGCACTTTAAGCATTTACAGACAGGATGTGCAGAGGGCTCTGATTTACACAAGTTAAACTTGACACTATCACTACTAAAATCACCAGCTACCCAAAAAACATGAGGTTCACTTAAAATGAGATAAGAAATTGTTATTTTTAGTCACCTTCTATTCTGTGTGCCATTCTGGCCTTTAAAGCACCTCTTGGCAGTCAGAAGGGCCAGAGGCCTTATTTTAGAGGCTCGGATTGTCATGTAAATGCTTCCCTCTGTAGCTCACACCCTTCAAGGAAGGCACCTAGTCTTGTGACACCCTGCAGTCATTGGGAGCTGGCAACGCTTTGGTTCCTAACCAGGTGGGTCCAAAAGTGTGCTTAGGCTGGTTAAACTTCTTGGCTCTGTGGGCAGTTTGGTACCTGCTTAGAAACAGATGAAGAAACTAATGGCTGCTTTGAACTCCTGTTTTAAAGACTGTACCCCGCAAGATAAAGAATAATGTCTTTGTCTGCACAGTGCTGGGATCTGCCTCTTTAATGGTCAGGAAGGAAAGAAGCCCCTGTGACTTCTCTGCAGCCAAAGCCAGGCACGGTGTGGTGTGTGTGGGGCCTCAGCATATGGTGCTGACAGCAGATGGGCTCTGGATCCCTGATGATGCAATGGCAAGCAGTCCTAGGAAAACTTCCCACTGCTCTGGAATAAGCTAAATCCTTCTTCCTCCAGCAGAAGGAATAGCTCAGGATAATGAGCTTGGTAGTTTTCATCCCAAAATCACTCAACTTGTGCAACATCAAGAAACAATGGGCCAAATTTCAGTGATTGTTTTCATTCCGAAGTGAAGTGTACTGCTTTGTCTTACAGGGGTCTGTAAGACTTGGGAACCACTACAGGGATGGCAAAGACTAACAAAACTGGTTTATTTTAGTTATAATTACCTCTGTCTGGTAGCAATTAGGAAACCAGAGAGGCTAGACCAGTTTTTAAGTAGCACTAAGGCTACATTTATTGAGAACTTTAGATTTTTCTATACTTTAATATCAATTTTTCCGAAGAAATTTATCAGCAAGAGGTCTTTAAGGAGAAAGGTGAACTTATGGTGAGTACTTAAACTCTGACTGAAATCCAGTTGCACTACCAATGTAACCTTTTCACTCTTTAGAAAAAATAATCTGCTATCTTTTGTTTAATAGTAAAACCCTACAGTTTATTAGTTTGCAGTAGTGTTTTAGTGGTCTCTATAAAGATCATTAATGGGGAAATGTAAGAAGAATTGCATGATGCAGTTGCTCTTAGTTTAGTATGAAAGTAAATGAGAGGGATGGCTCCATTTTATTACTCCTCAGTTGAGCTCCAGCAAGTTCCTGCTGAGGATTCTGAAAGGGCAAAGCTGCTGATTCTCAATGATGTGTCAGAGCTCGTTTTGTTCTGTTCTCTTCCTTTGGCCATCTAATTATGGTTTGCCTGAGAAGGGAACTGGATGATCCATGATGAGTGCTGTGCCTTTGGCAGATGGGCATTGCTGTCATGCTCCTGGGCTGTTGCTTGCGTGTTTTTTACATCTCTGTATTATTGCAGCGGAGGATTCTTACAATACACGAACCTTTCAATTATTTGTTGCATAGCGAACCATTTTAAAGCTATAGTTGAGATTTTTACCATTTGGCCAACACGTATCTGGTTTTTTTACACAAGGTTAAGCCACTGCAATGCAGACTGGGACTGTACTCCCACCCTCTCTTTAACTGGCACCCCATCCCAGTAACCCCGGCTTCTCAGCTGTGTATGCCTCAGCGTGGTTACTGGGAAGAGGGTGGTGCACTCCCATCTGTGTGGAAAGATCCCTGATGCATCCTCATGGCATGAATTTCTCTGAGTAGTGTCAAGACCAACATCTACCTCTTGAGGGTGTGTGTCTGTCCAGTGCTGCTGACTTGCCTATCCTGCACATTCCCCCAGTGTTGGTGCTCTTTGGGGCTGCCCTCAGGAATTCTGATGTCAGCTTGATGCTCTCCTGCACACCGTCAAAACTTGCACTTATCTCTCTCTGTAGCTTTTCTTTAATGCATAAAAAGCTGATTGTGTGTAGCCAGTTGTACTGTAAAAATTCACTGTATATTGAGGAAAGGATGGCTTTGCCATGGAAGTGTGTTGAACCCAAATGTTAGATGTGACAAAGCTTGCTGATGTGGCTGTAGGAGAATGTTAGTTGAGGGATTACTGCACAGTTGATTGATGATACCAGATCATACATTCTAGTATGTACATACAAGTACTAGACCTGCTAAGTTACTTATGAAATATAACCCAGATATATATTCATAGGTATGAATAATTTCCTTAATGTAATGTTATGAAAAGTACTTCATCCAAGGAGACAAAATGTTGTTAATTAGCACTGCCTCCCAGTTAGCAAAAGACAAACCATATTCAAGTGACTTACTGAAGAAGAGTTTCCTTAAATACATCAATAAATGGCATCAAGAACTAGATGTAGACATGTGAATGTAAGAGGTGTAGTTGTCTTTAAAAGAAAAAGTAAAAATCTCCCAGGTTGGAATAAAATAAAGTCAAAGTTTCACTTATATGTTTTAACAACACACTCATATGAATAATCCAAATGTGGAGATCAGCTTGCAAACCTTGATTAAGTGTGGAATATTTCTGAGACAGGTGAGCAAAGGAGGGAAAGAGAGCAGGCAGTGAGGACATCCACAGGCAGTCGAAAATGAAGTTCAATGTGGCAGATTTCTGCCTTGGGGCTGCCCAAATTCCCAGCACAATGAGCATTTTTTTCTCTCCCACCCATAGTTGTTGCAGTGAATCTGAGGGTGGAAATGGTGCTCAACAGGAGGGGAGGAAAGGATTAAATGATCCTTGACTTTAGTTCTCAGTGTTTGAGTTCCGCTTAAAAGAAAGTAAGCATCTTAAAGTTTTGGTGCAATTACGGACTTAGAACAAGTTTATTTTAGGAGTGGGTTTATTCTTATCTTGACTTCACTGGTGAGGAGTGCTCCTATTTATACCCATTCCCTTTTCACCCCTTGTTTCTGTTAAGTCTTGTAAGTTCATAATCTGTTGTGCCTTTACATCTGTCTAGACGCAAACAGTGTTTCTGATGTTTATAACACCCTGAAGGAATTTCTAAACTCTGACCCTGTGGTTGTTACTAATGGCTCTGACTGGCCACGGTCTCTTTTGGGCTGGCTGTCCTTTGAGTGGCTGGGTACAGTAGCACTGATGGAGGGGGCCGACACACCACTTTGGGTTGTAGGATTTAACAAATGATTGGTTTAAAGATGAATTTTCTTTGATGTTAGCAATAAAATGGGCTGGCAAGCACAGTGCTTCTATGCTTGTGACAAGTTTTCTTTTTAAACCTTTGATAAAGACTTGAACCAGTTGCACAGTCTGCTTTCTTGCGTTCTAGCCACTAGCAATGAAATGGCTTTAATATTTAAGTAACTGTTTTTATTAGACTCTGGTAGGCTTTAATAGGTGTTCCTGGAGTGCTGTTGACTTGTTCTTTATGGGTTAGCTGAGAGAAAAGCTTTTATTCTTTTCCAGCAGGACCCTGAGGTGTCATTCCACAGCCTAGGGCAAGATGCTGAGTCAAACTCAGCAATAGGAGGCAATGATAAATCAGGATCTGAGGGAAATACAGCAGGTTAGGTCTCAGCTGCACTCTCAATTCATTAGGTTTCACTTTTTACGCATTCAAAATGTAATCCCCAGATTCTATTTCCTACTGATTATCTTGGAAATATATTTATTCACACAGTCATTTCTGGTGGTGCTTTGAGCTGAACTTTTATGTGAAAGATGGTTCCGACAAGTTGTCTTGCCCTACATCAAAGGCAACTTTGTCACTTTCAAACAAGTTTTCTGAAGAAATAATGGACAATGATAAAATTTGCACCGTAGGACATTTGGGCTTATGTGAAAGTAAGACTTGAAGTGAGACTTTGTGTCCTACGACCCTAACACGGCTAAGCATCATTTTAGCAGGAGTGGATGTAAAGGATTTTTGTATTAGATTGGAAAAACAAAACAGAAATGTCACTTCCACTGGTGTATATTGAGTCCTTTACAATTTAAAGTTGCATCCTTTTGTTGGTAGGTTTGAGAAAGAATAAAACTTCCACCTTGATTAAAAAACACAACAACAAAAAAGCAGCAAAATTTTTTGCTAGTTGAGTTGTTGAGCTTGTATGTTATACTTGGGCTGTTCATTTGATTTCAGGAAGGAATTCAGATTTAGGTTCTCTCCTAAGCTGTAGGATTCCTATTTGCTACAGAAATATTGCGTTCCAGTAAGGAATGTTAAAGCACTATTTGTTCCCACTAGGCATTACAAGCCCTGCCCAGAGAGGTGCTGTGCAGCTGGGACTTGGCCTAAAGTCTTGCTTTGGGGAAGGGATGTCCTGCCAAGGCTCAGGAAGTAAGGCCAGAGCAACCACCAGGGCTGGTCAGGGCAGAATGGGATTTTGGAGCTGTTTATACTTTCTGGAGCCTTCTGCTGATATGATACCAAATCCTGGGGCCATTGCTAATAATGTAAATTATCAGAATTATTAAACTCTTCAGGCAAGACTGCTCAGAAGAACTGGGTGTATCTGTTGGAAGGGTTTTTTACTTAGAAAGCAACTTAGATTAGGGACTGCCTGCACAAAGTGCATTTTTCAGAAGTGTAGGTACCAAATGAACAGCTTGTACCATAGACACGCAATCTGATGTAAACTACCTCCACAAACATGTAACCTTGATTCTATGACCCAAGGAAAAATAATGTAATTTCAGAGTTTACACTTTAGAATTGAAGCTTTTCCCTCCAACTTGCATAATAATTTTTGGAGTTTTACAGTTTGGCTCCAAACGTCTAAAGTAGAAAAATACTGTTCATTGAGGATAACTTACATGTCTTTAAAACATTTTTGTGAAAAGAAAAAAAAAAACCCTTAAATCCTTTTACAGCTAAAAGACTACTTCCAATTGACTTTGCTGAAAATACTAAAGGAAAAGTGTCATCTTATACCTAAGGTCGGGCAGAGAAAATAGCATCTAAAAAAAAGACTTTTTTGTAGAAAGCTCTAAGCATATGTATCTAGGTTATAATAAAGTAATGACAGTATTTGCTGTCAGGTTCAGATTCTAGGCTATTAAACAGTTCAGAACTGAAATCTGTGTGTTTTTCTGAGTGTTCTCTTTATTTTTCTGTTATTGCTTTCAGCAACTACTGTTGTCAACTGGGCACTCAGGATATTTTCCCTTCTGCACAGAGGTGTTGATGGGTTGGGAACACTGCTTTAGGGTTAATTTTCTGAAGTGATGTTTTGAAGTGTGGTTATTTTTGTAAGTCACTAGTCAGAGCAAAGCAGACAGACTAACAAAATGTGAAATATTGGGGCTGCTGGGGATGGATTGAAGACTAAATATAATTAAATTGAAACAACAGGATGAATGATGCCAAGCTCAAAATAGAACTCACATAATTTACAGTCCAATTTAATGCATTTTATCTTTCTTACTTGAGCAGGTCTAGGACATTGAACAAGGGGTGTTTAGTGGTTAGTATTTTCAATATTACTAAAAAGAGGAGTTTAGCAACTGAATTCACTGTTTAATATAAAGGATAAATTTTGATATAGAACCTAAATAATGTGAAGCTCTACTTCCTAAACATAAAAAAGAATATATATATATATTTTTGGGGAGGAGGTCCAAAGACATGGGTGGAAATAGATTGTCCCTTTCCATTAGCCTGTCTTCCAGATGAGATCAGGGGAGCAGAACCTGATCTCCAATTGTTATTTCCCCCAAAACACATTCTAATCTCCAAACTGCAGATCCTAGTGGCATGATGGGATATGTTCTACAGCAAAGCATCTGTGTGTGACTCCCCTAGGCCTCCATCAGGTCCTGGCTGCTTTCACTTCACTGACTAATGTATTAGAATGTGCAGTGTGCTTGGGTAAGTGACATTTGTAACAAACGTGGGATGTTTTATAATGGCTTCTTTTTTTTCAATTTCCTTCCAGACACCCGCTGACTCTTTCCTAATACTGAAATAAGGCAAAAATTGAAGGCAAAAAGCAGTTTCTTCTGTCCTGAGCACAAGGTAGGACACTGACCTGTTATTAAGATAAATCAGAGATGATCACAGTAGCCCTAAAGTGGCTACTGGTACTTAGGATGGAGCCAAAGTGCATTTTCACAGGTAATTTGCGCTTCCTTCTCTACCGGGATGTTTGTACACTCTGCTGTCCTTGTGTTGAAAAGATGGATACCCAAACACTGTGTCAGCTTCAACCTCTAAAAGCCAGTTTCTCTCACATCTCTTCCTCCTCTAGTCTGGTCCTTGTCTAGCTGTGCCAGAATTCATGGATACCACAGTGGATTGCCTTTTACCAGCCTCTGTAAGGAATTTGAGGTCATCTCTAATTACCCAAAGTACATTTACCTATGACTATTAAAGGTGACTGGTATGAATTATCTATATATAAATATGAAACCTTTTGCCAGACAAGTCCACCATTGCAAATAGGAAGAAACCTGTTCATTTGTATATTTGCGTGTATCCATTTGTCATTTTACTTCTTTCTCACTGTAGAATTTCTAAAAAAAAAATAGTCGATGAGCTTTTCTAAAAATCAAAATGGATGACGAAAACTAGAAAGTTGGAAAGATTTGTTTGGCTTTCAGCAAGAATAAACATGTCAAGTTAAACATCCTAATCTAAGCAATTTAGTTCAGCTCTGACATTTCTGCCTTAGGCACTGATTGGAAAATTGTGGCTTATGTCACAACCAGCCAGCTAAACTGCCTAATTTTCATCTTGAAATTTCCACAATCAACATATTTTCTTCTGTTTTGTCCCCGAAATTGAAACCTCTTTACTCTGACTGTTTTTTAGCTAATTAATATTTTGCACTCTTTCATCGTGCTTCTACTTACTATGAAGTAGTGAGGAGCTGGCTCTTCTGTAAGGCAAATGTAGTTAAAGTGATTTTTTTTTATAAATGCGGTGGGGTTTATTCACGGTTCTTCTTGTCAGTTTAAGAACTTTCCTGGAAATCTCCCACATATTTTAGCAAGCAGTCACAAACTTCTAGGAAAAACAGTGTGTCGTTCCGTATGATGCACCAGACTTTTCTCTGTGAAGGGATGAAAGACAACAGACATAAATTGAAATAAAACAGGTTCAGATTGGGGAAAAATTTTTTTTTTCTTTAAATACATGAGAGCAAGGCCGTGGAACAGGTTGCTTTTAGGGAAATTGTGCAGTCTCCATCCTTTGAGGGTCTCAAGACCTGACTGTGTAAACTTCAAGCAACCTGATGTGACCTCATAACCAACCCTCCTTTGAGTAGGAGTTTGAGGCTTCCTGAGGTGCCCCAGGTTTCTTCCAGGGTGATTATTGTGTCAAGTCCCCCAATTGCTCCAACACACAGGCAAACCAGCCTTTTTACGTACAAGGAATATGTGCATATGTTATGTAGAAAACACGTGGTCTGAAAAATCAAAATCTCTGGAAAAAAAAAGCTGTGCCTGAGACACTTCAGTAGGATGAACAGTTAAAATTGAGCCTGTTTTAAAAACACTTCTAGCAGGCACTGGCTTCCCTCTACTGCTGTTCATTTCTGGGAGCTTTTCTGCTTTTTCCTGCCCTTAAGACCTTAAAATTGTCTTCATCATTTCTTTCTTGCTTAATCAGTGTGGAAGCACCTGTCTCAGAATTGGTTGCCATTTGATGGCACGTTACAACTTGAAGCTCCTTTTTCATCATAGGAATATGTTGCAATATATATTCTAGGATATGCCTGTGAAATCATATTTATGCATTGAAGCTGTTTCTGGGTTGCTTTTTCTGTCAATGTCTGTAAAGGCCTGTTCAAGGTAAAAGAATGCAGAGTTTTAATAGAAGGGAAGTTTGACAGCTGTTCGTTGAATGCACTGCACCATTTATTGATAGAGGCATGCATTTATGTGTGCTCTTAGAGAATGTCCTTTAGTTTCTTTCAGGGCTTAATGTGCTGAATGAGGATGGATTACAGCGTGTATAGTCCACACCTGCCATGCAATGGCTTTGTCACACACAGAACCGCTTCTGTTAGTGTGTGTTGGTGGAAGGCAATAGCAGAAGTACAGCCAAGAGTAACTTCATGTGGTAATAGGTGTTCTGTCTCTGAGCAGTGTTTTGGCCCCCTTGATTTCTGATTTGTCTCCTTTACCAGGTCTCTGGCACAGACCCTTTAACCTGATGCTTCTGACATGAGGGGGTCTGGAGCAAAAGAGAGCAGCAATATCAGGCTGCAGATATATGTGGGGTGGACACCAACCCATGGGAGTGTGGAGACCAAAATCCCAAGTCTCCATGTGTGATAGTTAACAAACTGCATGTGTTGAGGCTCTGAGAGGGCACCAAAATATTTACTGGGAACTATTCCTGGTGAAATATCTTATTGCTTTCGTAGCTGCACGTGTTCTCTTGTCATTATAAACACAAACAAAAACAGTGTTTCAAGTTTTTATAGATAAGACTCACTTCAGGTTCTACATGGGCCAGGTGCTGACAAACCAGCCCCAGAACCCTGTTTGTCTGTGTTAGGGAACTGTGCAACCAGTAGGGCATGAGTTACCAAACCCAAAGATCCCAGATATAATTGCCTGATAAAATGATTACAGAACAGGAAAGGAGGAGAAGTGAAACTGCAGAAAGAGCACCTCTTCACTAGGAAGGATGGGGCCATACCAGTGTTGAATGGTTTATTTCTAACCCTCCAAGCCTGGCATTTCTTGGTTTGCATGGAAAAAGATTCCTGTTTTATTCACACAGACTCTTTTTTTTCCCCCTTAATGACAGCTCTGTACAATCCTTTGTCTGTTGTCTCACGATTTTCTCTTCCCCAAATTATTTTGGTTTTTTCCTGTAATTGCTGTATTACTTCCTTTTTGAAGTCTGACTGGTGATTTAAGTTGCACAGAGAAAGTTCAGAATGATTTCATTAAGCTATTTAGACTTCAACTGGCAAGAAAAACATGTGTAGACAAACTATTGCTTCCTTCATGAAATAGTCAAGTGGCATAGCATTTTAAATCAATTGATTCTTACCTTCTTTTTAAAATTGCTTTTTCTTTTAAAAGAAAAAATAACACAATAAACCTACCATTTTGCTTTAGGGCTTTTTGCAAAAGTGTGATAACATTGCTAAAATAGACTAAACTTAATCTGCAGTTTTCTCAGTTCTCCTGGATACAGGGATACAGAGCCTCTAGCTGATGAAAACTTTCATATATATATATATATATATATGTATATACATACACACACGTTTTTTTTCTGAAAGAACAGCATCAAAATAAAAATTTGTTGTGAACAGGTTTTTCTTTACCTAGCTTATTGTTGCTTTTATTTAGCCATAAAAGAATTAAAACAAATTGCAGTTTAGTTATCAATAAGGTTTGTTTAAAGGACTTTATGTGGCTGATGTTATTTTAGGCATTACATGTCTCTGATCATTATTTAACATCCAGTTCCTGCTAACCTTTGTTTAGTTGCCCTGATTCTGCTGCTACTGGGAGAGTTAAACTAAGGTGAGTTGGGAAATGCTCTTTTAAACTTTCCTGTAGTGAAAATGAAGTGCATTTGGTAGTAGGAAAGAGGAGGGAGGTGACAGAACGGAGAGTGATGTTTACAAATTCTCAGTTTGGTTGCTTGCAATGGATGCTTGGCAACTTAACTAGTCCACTAAAAACAAAAAAAAAAGCCTAAAAACAATGAATTCTCCAGCAGCCAACACCAAACCAAGTATCCAAACAAAAACTGACCAACTGAAAACAAACCCACGTTTCTTAGTGCTCCTTGACCCAGAGCAGCTGCAGTGGCAGTGGGAAGGCTCTGCACAGGCTTGGCCTCTGACTTGTACAAATGTCATGGGGCACAGGGAGTCATATTGGAGGAGACCTGTCCTCCTTCCCATCTCACAAATCCCTTGTTTAACTTTACAGTCACTTATTTAGATATATATAATCTTAAACTTCCCAGAATAAAGTGCCTTTTCCCAGGACAAAGTGCCCACATCACGGGCTAGGGAAGAGAGGCTGAACTGTGTATTGGAATAGAAAATTTCCAACACAAATAGGTCCTTCCTATGTGCTGATTAGTGCTGGACATACAGAGCTCAACCCTGTGAGCTGAAGGAACCACCCTTGAAGAAAGCAAACATTCAAAGGTCTTGGGGCTCTGTTGAGAACATTGACCATAATACTCTGTAATTGAATTTAAAATAATTAAGATCAAAAATATGGAAAGAGAATGTAAACATCAGTTACTACTCAGCCATAGCCATATTTGACATCTTTCCATCTTTGAGTATGGATGGGATTGATTCTTACATTGCAAAGAAGTGAAAGCCTCACTAAGAGAGAATTGTATTAATAGAAATACCAAAAGCACTAATTGAACTGTGTCTGGGAAGAACAGAACTGGTGCCTTCACAGTGGTGATGTTGCTGTGTTTATCTGGGCATGTCAGGTCCTGTGCCTTGTGCTTCGTTGTATTTCCAGGGGTGAGAATCTCACTGTGCCTTCAGTTCTCAATTGTGAGCACTTCTCTTGATTCTTTTCATTTGTGACCCGTCTTTTTTGCATGATGCTAGAAAGATTTACGTTTTTAAAGCTTTGAACTTAAAAGAGCATCCTTCATAGAGAAATAGTTCTTTTAAGGCCAGCTGAAAAGGCCAACAAACATCCTATGATTGCCATAGCCCCTCTGCCTTTCTTTATACAGGATTGCTGTTTGGCCTGGAAGGAAAGATCAATCTTTTGCATTTGCGAAGCACCCGAGGGGTCTCCTGTGTGGCTGGGACCCCTCAATGATGCTGGGTCTGGACTGCTTGGACCAAGCTCGGAGTGAGGGGGTGGATGTCCAGTGTCTGTGCTTTGTCTCATGGTGGGAGAACATCCTCTGTGCTCACGTTTGACTTGTCAGTAGTGACCAGACATCTTGTGGCATCTGAGCCCACCTTCCATATCTGTCACTGCTGTGAATGGAACTGCATACAAGTGTGAAGGAAAAACACCTTGTGGTGTTTGAGGATGGCTTGAAGAAAACAGATTAAAACACAACTGATGCTGGGGTTTTGTTGTAAACTCGTGAGGAGTGTTCATGATGTTATTTGGGAAACAGAATGCAATGGTGAGTGTGACTGAAAAAAACCCAAACACACAGAAAGGAAATAAGCAATTCATCCTAGAAAAAAGAAAGGACAAAAAAGAGACATTTTTCTTCTATGCCACTTCTTCAAAGTGGTTCTTCTTTTTTCCATCTGATGTAATTTTGGCACTGGGTGAGGTGATGTTTCCAGCTAACCACTTCACTCTGTGTTTTGTTTTCCTCTTTTTCATCTCTGATTGACAGTCCCACCAAGAAATAACAATGAAAAATTCATGAGGTCAATCCCCAATTGATTCAGAAAGGACTTTCATGGGATTAGATGGAGGCAGTTAAATTTCCTGGGGCACAAGTGTGTTTTGGAGAAAGGGATAAAAGTGTATTATTCTCTGGATAATCCTGGCTGAAATATAAAGGATCGCTTTTGGTGAATAATTAGAGAAAATGTCCCAAAACTATCCTTAATGGGTATTGCATAAAAACAATTATTAACAGAGATGAAATAAATATTTTTTTCTTTGGCTCCAGATAAGTGAATTATGTGTTGCATTTTACTTGCACTGGATTGTAACTTATATTATTGGTTGTCTTTAGTGAGGATGGTGACCCAGCAACTCTGACTGAGTCAGAAGAGTACAAAACTATTAACTGAGTGTTAAGGTGCATTTTTATTTTATAGCATGACTTGCATTCTTGTATTTTCCTTCATTTTCTTCCTCTATACGGAGGTTTTTAACTGCTGACAAGGAAACCCCAAAATTATATATATGACTGACATTAATTTGTATTTGTGATCTGAATTGCTGGGCGATAAGAAGCTCTTTGTTCCTATCTGTTGGAAAGTGTGCAGGAGTATGGCTACAGAAAAACTGAGCAGCATTCATATCCTTCCTATAACTGTGTGCTGGGAATCAGCCATAGGGCTTGAACCAGGAGAAGGCAAACGCACGTCATGAAAGCAAACACTTCTTTGTGTTAGTCTGTTGAGGGGCTTTCCAAGGAGGACACAGGCAAGGGAAGTTCAAGTCTTGCAGTGACATATACCCAGAGAACCCACAGTTCATGAGCTCTGGAAATAACCATGTATTTCTCATGGTGCATAGGAAAGCTGCTTTGTTTTCAGCCTCTCAGGGCTACTGAGAGGACACCAGCACCAAACCACACTTGCCTGAGGGGTCTGGCCAGGATCCTTGTGTGCATCCCACAGGACAAAGTGCTGGGTGTTGAATTCTCACTACATCTTTTGGGTTTCACTTGGATTGTTGTGTTGGGCTGACTTTGGGCAGGTCTTCTTCTGTCCTTTATGGAATGAGACCCACCTCAGTCTTACTTTATCCTCTGTGCATCTGAATCTGACCATTTTCTTTGTCTTTCTGGTTTGTGTTTGCTTCCCTATGACCTTTGGCTGGGGTAAGAGGAAAAGAAATTCCATAGTGTGCCTGATCTTGATGGGAGCAACATGCTGTGGTGCTTACCAGTTTGTGTGCTGTCAGCGAGGTCAACAGCACGTGTGAGAATCACAGTTCAGCATCACTGTCCTTGGATAATTCAGTACCATGAGAGCTGTAAACCTTCAGATTGCTCTGCTGAAAGGAAAGCGATGACATTTATAAGGAGAAATCACATGGGAAATTGGTATTTAGAAGAAAAAAAATTATCTGTAACTTTTTATTAGCGTTTAGCAGCCTAGACATGTTGTGGCAAAGTATTTACCTGACAGTTACTGCTTTATTTGTGTTTTACTTCTGTGTATGTATAAATTTACCTTTATGCTTGTTATGGCTGAAATAGGTTTCATATCTTTAAAATATTTTATTTCAAAAAAAAGTCTCTGAAAAAATATGAATCTTTGCTATCTTGGCACTGCACATTCTCTAATTCTCACCGAGCATTGTCCCTGTTCTTCAGTGTAGCTGTTTGGTTCTGCTGAGATTGCCTTATTCCAGTGAATGACTTATAAATACCAAAGAACAAACTTGTGGGGATTAACTTTTTGGGGGGAAACTTTTGTGTTGTACTGAAAGAAAAAGTTACAAAGTATCTTCCCTACATACTCGTGGCACTTCGTTTCCATTATTGCTTGGTTTAATTAGATGTACAGGTAACTTATACAAAAAAATTAGTCCTTTTCTGATGAGCCCATGATTCCTTAATGCTCTCAGAATGTTTGGGCTTCTGCCACTGTTTTAGCCAAACTCATTTTTCTACCTTTCAGCTTGTGCTACTGCTCATTTTTCACAGGGAAGAGCTGAATACATTCACCCTTCTGTAAAGCCAGAGGAAGCTGAGGGTACGAGCACTTTGATACTTTGGGCATTAACTCAGCTATTTCACAGAAAGCCTCTGGAGAGGTGCTGGGAGGGCTTTGAGTCTGTGAGCTTCCACAGTTGGGTGGTCTGCGGAACAGCCCACCTAGAGCCGGGGTGAGGTGGGAAAGGAAAGAATGCAATTACAGCCTAATTAGAAATCCAGATTCTCTTCTGCAAAATGTGAAGTTTCCTTTCCTGCCACAGAAGTGAAACAGGCCTTTAAGGCACTTAAAAAACAAACTTTCCAGCACAGAAATGACTTAGTTCACAAAAAGCCAATAACCACTGGCTACGTTTTCTGCTCTATTCAGCTCTGCAATCTCCAACCACTTGCCCGGTGGCTACTCTGGTGGGAAAATAATGCCCAGTCCTGGCAAATCTCTCCCATAAAACCATTTTGAGATGGGTGTGTTCCAAGGAAAAGGTTCTTTCCCCCTTTCTCCTTTCCACACTCCGCAAATGAGCATACTCTGACTAGAAGATATTTTTGGGAATGTCCCTAACACCTATAACCAACAGCTGCTGAGGACTTTTTCTGCTGAGGAGTGAAAGAGTGTGCTCTGAGCAATGTGGGAACGGCCTTTCTGGAGAAGAGGCAGTCACTTAGGAACGTGATTAATGACAAATCCATGCTGTGAGTGCTGACTTGGTACTTGCTTTGGGTGGTGTCTAAGGAATTTGTTAGTGGATAAAAAACAGTTTGCTGAAAGATCAGTTTACTGAATGGGTCTAGCAGAGGTTTTTCTTCAAATTCACTACACCTTTTAGGATTGCAGGAAAGCATCTTTCTTCAAATGTGTCATTAGGTTCCTAGTGGAAATACTTGTCAGACATTCACAGTCAGATTTCATACATGATTTAATCTCTACATAATTGTTAACTAACTTTATTGATTACCTATGTTAATTATGCAATCAATAACCTTTTAAAATGTCAATTCCCTAACTGCCCAGTTCTCAGATCATTTAGAAGCTATATTGCTGTCCCACTGATTTGAACATTTTCCCCTTGACTTAGTCATCTCTCTTGAATGTACCCAAGGAAAGCAGAAAGCAACAGTATCCCAGGAGCAGCTGCGTGAATCACACACGCACCAGGCAATATTTGACCTTGGGGTATTTTTTGTCTCTTGCAAGGTCTATTTCACTGTCAGGAGATGAATTGTCTATAAGTCCTGTTAGAACCAAGCTGTGGATAATGAATTTCCACAGCAGAGAATGACTCAATACTTTCCAATGGCTGATACAGGAAAGAGAAAAACAAATGAGAAAGATGTGCTGTAAGGCCCAGGCTTTCAAATCTGAGTCAACTACGTCTGGCTTGGGTTTCTATTTCAGTATCCTTTTAAATCATCTGTTCCTCTGCTGAGCACCAGTAGTGGAAGCAGACTTTGTGAGCTGGGCTCTCTTAACTAGCCTGAGATGGGGAAGGACTGCAGCCTAATCTGGGACAGGGGCTCCACTTAAATGTTTGCAAGTGACAGTGTGGATGAAATCAAGATAAAATGGTTTTTTACATAAACGTGGGTGTTTTGTCACCATGTTGATGGTTGGTGTACTCCGTATTGGTAACTGACTGGTTTTGGTAAAGATTGAACTCCTTAGAATTCTTTCAGGTGGTTAATGCACAAGGATGAGGACAGCATCTGAATGCCAGTGGGGCAGGTTGGAAACAGAGTAAGCAGCAATCCCAAGCAGTACTACAATTGTGTGAAGCAGGGATGTACAGGATTTCTGAAGTTATGTAATCTGCTTCCCTGCCCCAGGGCAGGATTAAATTAGTCTGGTGAAGTTTCAGACAAAATGGTACATGTGAAGTACATTTACACTGCTGGGCAGAATTTCAGTTTGCCTGGATTACAGAACTAGCTGGTAAAAATGGCCCGAGGCAGTGGAGAAACCTCTGCTCAGGGCCTGGGATTTGACACCTGTAAGCCTAATTCTGTGATCCATCAAATCGTTTTGGTCATTTTTTTCTCTGTTGTACTGCATGCATTATATGAAAAAGGACTGAGCAAGCCACAAGCACCTCTCAGTGATCAATGGGGCCATACAAAGGCACTGTTTTTCAGTCTTTGAAAGGCAGCATAGCCTCAGGGGCAATGTATGTGATTTACTAAGCCCCGCTGGTGTGGCTGTGCTGCTTTGTTTTACATGGTACTGGGAGCTCAGGTGTCATTTCACGATGTGAAATCGTGTTATTACACGAGGCAGGTATGCTCTGTCCGGTATTCAACTCAGTAGGAACAGTAGGAACTCAGTGGGACAGTATTTGTAAAGGATTTTAGGTCATCTCCTAGAAGCACCTACATGCACAACCACTTGGTCATCACAGGTACCTACATGTGTTATGTATGTCTCTGCTCTCGTGTGTTACTTCTGTCTCTGCCTACATGAACGTGTGCAGTTATCAGGGTGTTTGTCCTGGTTCTGCTGCAGTTTTGTATTATTCTAACTGATGTCCCATCTGTGAAATAAAAGTAGCTTTCTCCTGTCTCACTGTGGTGATAGCAAAGTCCACGGTGACGGCGAGTGGGAAATACCCACAGGAGTCAAAAGTTTAGAAAATATACCAGTGTTAGAAGTTGCTTGGGTTTTTTTTGTCCCTCTGCTTCTCTAAAGTTATTCCCAATTTATATGAACCTGATAGAATCGTTGAATCTTGACTGGCAGTAGCAGCGGGATTTAGCATTTCAAGGCTCAGGAGGGGCTCGAAAATTGAAGGTGTGCAGGTAGACACGGTCTCCCACAGCTCGGCCACGGGCACAGGGGCCCCTGTCACATGTGGCCCTGTCCTGTTCCACTGGCGGCGTCGGGACTTCTCAGCCCCGGTGCTGGTTTTGGATTGTGTAAATCTCACGGGCAGCCCTGAGCAGCGTTTGATGTGTGTTTTTATTCGATGTATGCTACTTTTCCTGAGGCTGTCCCCAGAACTACAGAAAGGCATCGGCTCACCCGTGGCACATGTGAGCGCGGCGGGGTACCCTGCTGGTTAGCACCTGTTAGCGGCGACAATGGCATTTGCATTTCTAAGGACAAATGTGGAGAGCCGTGTTTGAGTTTGGGGTGGTTTGGTTTGGTCTGAATTCCCTGCACATGCTAGCCTGGTCTGGCTTCTTTATGTTGCCTTTGCAGCAAAGAAACTAAAACAATATTGAACTATCGACCAGGGTGCTTAAAGTACTAAGTACCTTTGAATCCTTTTATTGAAGCCTGCTCGGTCTGCTTGAATCTGAGGCTCTTCTGCACTAATTCAAGTAACTTTTAATGAATATATTTCGTTTCCCCTCTGTTCACTTGTTTTAGCTTCTTGCTGTTAAAGTGTGTTTGTGTATGTGCTATGTTGGACCCCACAAAAAGCTCTCTTCAGAGATTTTCTGAGGTGACAGTACAGTATGGGTAGTATGATTTAATCACATTTTTCCCTTTTCTTCTTAATCAGATGTTATGGGTTCTGCCAGACGGGCAGATTACTGTCACCATTCGTCTAGAAATCTGCCCTTGCTGTTCTTCATCCTCTCTTCCTAAATCAGGGGACCCTAATGGAAGAGCTCCTATTCTGTTTCATATTTATATAATGGTCATCTTTCAAAGATCTCTCATTTTCCAGCATTATTATCTGTCTTAAAAACAAACAGAAAAACCTCACCAGTGTTGGTGATGGCCCATTAAGCAATACGGACACCAGTAAATTCAGCATATGCCAGCACTTTGCCGCAGTTATTCCGCAGTTTAATTATGTCAGAGCTTGCCAGCCTCATCAATGCATTGCAGAAACTCCCCCCGTTACTCACTAGTGCTGGATACTTTCTCTCAGGCTGAGTTTACCAAGGTTCCAGTGTCTTGTCTCAGCCTTTTTAAACAGGCTTCATAAAGTACATTAGTAAATGACTTGCTTTACCACTTCCCCGGATAATGAGCACAGGGCAGATCCATGGGTCCCCCTAAAAGCTCGGTGGTGAATTGATTGATTTCCATCCCCTTCGAAAGAGACTATTTTGTAACTGTGCCAAGTGAGGCATCTCATTCTGACAAATTCATTTAAGCAGAGGGCACTTCAGACAGGAGACACGTTCTCGGCTGATAGACTGGTACACACTGGTGATGGCAGTAATATTAGTAGGTGCGTTTGAAGCTTAGCTTAGATCCTGATCTCATCTACAACTCCCTGTGAGAGAACAGATTCGGCAGTGGACAGACAAGGATTATGTGTTGCAGCAGTAATTAATGTGGTCCCCCTGGGTTTTAAGAAAATAACCATGGATGATGGGTATGCTTCTTCTATACTTTTATTTTTTACCAAAGTCATTACTTATGAGCAACACATTTTGATCTCCTTTAATATGCCTCTAGCCCCCCTCCCAAAAAGCCCTAACAAAAAAAAACACCAAACCAACTCACAACAGCAACAAAACACCACCAAAACCCCCCACAAACAAAGTTTCAATGTAATTTGCAAATCTATAAAAGTAGAAAAGGGGATTAGTGGTGCGGGTTGTTTGTTGGTATTTGCATTTGTGTGTTTGTCTAAAATTGTCTAAAAACTGGGATGACAGCAGTACCTTTATTTTTTTCGACTATACCCCCAAAGGAAATCTTGACACTTGAAATCAAGGACAGAATTCCCACTGCTTTTGCTAGTTGTCACTGTATCCTAGGAGTTAGGCTAGTCAGAGTAAGGTAGGGAATCCTCTAGAGAGCACTGTGCAAATCCTAGCTCTCAATGTGTCTGAGTGAGATGTAAAATAATAAACCTAATTTTATTTTTTATTAATGAGTAAACAAGACTAGTTTATAATAGACAAAAGTTCCTTTTTTCTATGCTCATAATATCTTTAATTCTTACATTGGCACAATCTTGAGTTTCTTCTCTTCTGTTATTTCTCCCCAACTCAGTATGGGCAATTCCTTATTCATTGCTTTGCTTGCAAGCCTGAAGGATTTGCATACTTTTTTGGGCAACAAAAATACCCTCCAAGGCTAATAAGAATTTGTGGCCCTTAATGTTAATGATCAAACAGATGATAAAAACAGAAGAAAATATCAGTAAGCTCTCATGGAATTTTTGGCCTGACTCAACATCTTTGAATGCTTGAATTTGGTAGCTCTGCATCATCCAGAACTTGATGGTGAATCAAAAGAAGACAGTGAAGAAAAACAATCAAACAAACCCCCATAAACCATTTATTTAATTTGCATTACGTGTTTAAATTTTAAAATTCCCTTCTGTAGTGGTGAAGAAAGTGGACAGGAAACATTTGAGAGCATAGTGGGAACAGTACTGTTCTCTCTTTCTAATAGACATTGATCCAAAATAGACTAAAACCCCTGGAGCAGTTCTGGGTTATGAGCAGTGTTTGTTTATTATCAGGGTGCATATTGCCTCTCCCTGGAAATCCTCCAGCAGTGTTCAGATTAGTGAAGAGTTTAATAAAGGATGAAGTCTCCTTTCTATCAGGCAATATGTTAGCAGTAGCAATTTTACTGTTAGGAAGTATTTTGAAAATTTAAATTCATGGAAATACGTGGAGTGAAAAAAATTATATCAAATGTTTTCTCATGTGCTTTTTCGTGTATAGTTTTTCCTGTGCAACTTCCGACATACCTTCAATTTTTTAAAACTTTTTTTTTAATTAAAAAAAAAAAGACCAAATAGGAACTGTTTGCCCTGGTTTTCTACCCTAAACATGTTCATGTGGTTTAACCTGTAGTAAACTGCACACTAGCTACCCTTTGTGTGAACTTTCACTGGGGTCAGATACCATCAGGAAGAACAATTAAAGTCCTGTAAACTAGAGATTAGTTCTTATTGATTGCTCTAGTTTGTCAGCCCCAGAGGATCTGCAGCTTTATCCTACAGACAGTTATGCCCATGGATATCTTCACCTTCTGTGGGAGGTTATTTTGTCCTGTGGCTGGGAACAGTGGGGATGCTCCTCACCGGCTGTGGCTGTGGCCCCTGTGGCTTCACTTTATATATATATATCATATATGCACACACATATGTAACATATATTTAGCTGTGTAGATTGTGCTGTCTGAACTGGCAAAGGAATCAGGGGAGGAAAGGGTTAAGAAATGAGCTTTAACCAGGCCACACACGAGCTGCCTGTGAGCATTCACACCTCCCCTTAGCCTGATCCAGATAGTGAAGACAGGGAGAGGTGTGAGCCTCCTGCCAGGGCTGAACCACCGAATCCTCCCACGCTCTTGCTGACAGGGTTCTGAGGTGGCCGAGACACCCAAGTCCAAAGCACACAGAGGAGGAGGGACAACCTGCAGACCGATACTGGGCAAGCTGGGAGAATTTCAAGAAGCAGCTAAGGCTTCTTTAGATTAAGAACTGTGGAGCTGAGTAAGGTATTCTGGGTGTACCAAGGCAGAGCTTGTTAGGTGGTATTTCTTTATTACGTTCTTTCAGTAGTTCTAATGTTGTGAGGTGACAAAGCAGCCAAAATGTAATCATCTGTATCAAAGCAAATCCTATTAACTGCCCATCCCTTCCCAGCACTGTGCACATTTGGATGGCTGCTGTGGTGGCTGCAGTGTCAGAAAACTGGCTGTCCGTGTGCTCTTACACTTGGCTGCGTGCTGGGCACTGAAGGAACGTTTACCATGGACTGCTCGAGTTAATGTGTATGGTTAATGGAAGGTTTTCAGAGTTACAGAACTTTCGTCATGATAATATATCAAGGTTTTTAATCCCTCACAAGGTTTGTAACTGTTACTTCTCCAAAAGCGTTAGTAGCAGTTCAAGTCACGACATATATAGACCACAAAAGGAAAATGAAAACATAGAAGTGAGGAAGTTGGGAATTCTCAAAGTAAGGGGGAAATTCTCCTCCTCTTTGTGGCTGCAAATGCTTTATTTTGTTTCATTGCTGGTCTTTTTTGTGACAAGCAGATTTATAAGAAGCTCATGGATGACATTGTGCTGCAGGAATTGGGATGCTCAAGATGCTATTTTTTATTAAGTTGTGGTAACATACAGCCCTCTGGGGTTTTCTAGAGAATATTTAAGAAAATTCAAAATTAGCTATGTCTGAGATTGATGGTCTGCTTGTCATTTGAATTCAATTTAGTATCTAAAGTTTGTTTTGCCTATTAGTGAAAGTATCAGTACAAAAGCATGTTACTTCGGCCTTAATTTTAAGTAATATTAACAGAAAGAATAGATTCTATAAATATCTACGTAATTGAGTCCCACTGGAAATTAATTTGTGATGAATTGCTCAGGTAATATTAATGTATGAAAAACATGGAAGGGGAAACCATATGGGATCCAGTCACCAATTGTGCAAGCAATGTGCTCTTTCTTGTTTTTAACAGCACATAGTGAACATAAAAATTTCAGATACATAGTTGTCTGACATAATTTGTTCATTTAAATATATTTTTAAAGGAATCTTGTAAATCTTTGTTGTTACGCTAAGGGCATTTTAATTTGCTTATACAAATGTTGAAAATTTAGGCTCAGTTCAACTGGGTTCAGCTGAAGGTGATGGAAGTTGTAGGTCTCTTGTAAAGTGCTTCCTTAATGGCTCTTTTCCTTATATATGAAGTAGATATCTTTAAATTATTTAAGAATTCAACTTAAAATGTTTTTCTCAAAAATTGGGGATGATATACTGTGGCACTGATTGTCTAATCTGGGATGCTATTGATTGTACCTGATGCTGACAGAACTGTTTTGCTTCCTTTTGTGGCTTTTTCACCTTCAGAACTTGCACAAGGGGACTCTGATATCTGCAGCTGCATTCAGTGATACGTAAAATGGAGAAATTAAAAATCTCCAAGCAATCAGAAGTTATAATTAAAAGGAAATGTGCTTTTTTGCACCCAAAGTTTGTAGATATTCCTGGGTAGTTGAACATGTAGAAATTAAGTTGAGGTTTGCAGTCCAAGGTCTTTTTGTGCCATGGTTCAGAGTCCACAAACTAAGATCCCTTCTTTAGCTATTAAGACAATAAATATATTTAAAAGATACTCTCAGTTGAACACAGTTTTCCTCTGGGTACCTCTTCCGTTTTTATCCAAAATAACCACCTTAACCTGGTTCCTAATTTCATGGCAGGACCTTGTGCTTCATGTTACTTGCCATCATCCTGATTTGAATAATCCCATGAATTTTCTTGTGTTTAAAGAAGAAGCAGGGAAGTAAGCAAATATTCAAAGTTCTTCTTAACCTGAGAGCAGTTGGAGCATCTGTTCCCTGAGATGTCCTTCTTAATATGTCACAAGAGAGGAGTCATTATTAGCATTCCCATGGAGCTGCATGTTCTTCCTTTAAAGACATTGTTTGGTAGGTGTTTGCCCTGTCAAAATGGGTCATGTCTGTTGGGTCACGTCTGTGCCATCGACAAGGTGTCAGCAGCACCTCCTGACTCCAGCTTTGAGTGGCCCCTCCAAAGAGATGGGGAAGCAGGATGTGCTCCTGGACCCACTGGATGCTGTGTCAACCCTGGAAGAACAGGAGCTGCTGCCATCTCTGTTACTGTAAGTCCCCAACCCTGCCCCCCTGTTAACTTTGTCTCATATAGATAGGTTACCCCATCAGTTTAGACCATCTTATTAACTTCAAGGCCCTAACTTATTCTAAAGATTTTTTTTTCCACTTTTTTTTAATTATTATTTGCCTTAGATTTTACAGCAACTTGCAATTCACAGAAATGCCAGCTATGGCATCATATAGGGTATACAAACTTAAACCCCCACAGTCTCTTATGTTTATTTTGAAGCTTATGCCAATTACTATATGACCTAAATATATGCACTGTTATTAGCACAGAATGCAAATACACAACTGAAAATCCCTTATCTAGTTGCAATTTTGTGCTTGGGTAGGAGTTGTTCCAAATAATAATAATAATAATAAAAAAAAACAAAAGCAAAAGCAAACCCCAAGCAAATGGAAGAAGTAAACAAGAAAGTGATCCAAACTCCTGCAGCCAACTGCTTGAAATACCATATTTGAAATCTACATAATGGGAGTCACCAGTATTTGTTTTTCAGACCAAAATGCCATTGTAATTCAGTGAATAAGTTAGTAGTTGTGACTTAATTAATGAACTGTGGCTTTTTTATCTATTTCCCCATTGTTCTCAAGCAGACTGTGGACAATTTTTGTATGTTTTGGTTTTTGTTTGTCATTCACAGGTTATTTCAGCAAATCATTGCTGGTTGGTAAATCAAGTCCCTTGCTCTGAAAATATGGTGTTTGTTTTATGATGATTTGGGCTTCTATTCCACAGTGTATTTCATATGTAGAGGGTCTTCTTTAGTTTGATGCTCTCACATGAAAATTTAGGAAGGGTAATTTAGTGCAGTGAGAGTAGGAACAGAAATTAACATCACTAAACTGTCAGAATTGAGGCATATTTTACCTCATTTAAGGTTATAGGACCTTATATGCCTAGATATAGTTCTTGAAAGAACCATAGGTTTATGTAGCCTATACAAAACCAGAGACAGAATTTGTTAGAGGAAATGATGCAATAAATTTTCCTATGTTCACTTATAGTCTGAAATACTCTTGAATCACAGGTTATTTTTAAACTGCAGAAATAAATTTTACAAGTGAAAGTGCAGAAACCTCATTGCACAACATTTTTTCAGATAATTTTCTATTTAGAAATAGCAAAGGAAACTTCTGCATTGCTGCGGCACAGATTTTTCCCAGCATGAAGAGTGGGGCAGTTGGCATTTCAGGTGCTGTAACATAATGCTCCTTATTTCATAGGGGATTGGAGGGTGAATGAAAGAGTTTGTACAGCTTGATGGAGCCTTAATAAGCATTGCAATCTGTGTTTTGCACTCTACTTATAATCAATAGAGTTCTCTTTTTTCTGCAGAAGATGTGGCAGATGATCAATGGTCTTTACCACTTTCAGGAATTTTGATTTGCATTCTGGTTGCATGAAGCAGAGGGGTTTCTTTAGTTCACTGTTTAGATAGAAAAATAAGACATATACTGTGTTGGGTTTTTTTCTTCTTTGCAAGAGATGCATTAAAGACACAGCTTACTTTGTTTTTGTTTAATGTTTTTGCTGCCACTTTCAAAAGCCGTGTGAATTCCTGGGGAATAGAACAGTGACCTCTCCCTAGCACTTAGACAAAACCCTTTAGATTAGTGGGGGCATTGCAATCCAGCCACTGGACATGGTCATCTGGGGTGGAACTGGTAGCAGAGTTTGCAGGCCAACTGTGGGAAGGTTTGTGTTTCTGAGGGCTGAAAAAGCTGCTAAGGCTAAGTTGCAGGAAGAGAAGCTGGTTAATGCATCTGCAGAGTCCTACATTTTCTAAACGTACTAGAAATCAGGATTGTCAGCACTTGCACAGATGTGAGATAATGTGACTGATTCACTGGGAGATCACCATCAGAGGCAAGGCAGAACTGAGCTGCTCAGCCAGGCTTTTACTCAGCCCTTCAGACTCATCTGCTTGGATGGAGCAGGCACTGAATCCCTCCTCTCTGACACTCACACTTGCTTACGTATATGAAATCTATTTCCTTAAGATGAAACATCATTATAATGTTTTAGAATACTATCTTGTTATATAGAGATTTAGAGGTCAGTAGTTAACAATCACTACTACTAATTATTATTATTTAGTGCTACAGTCCTGGTGTATGTGTGCTGTTCTTTATTTAATACACCATGCAGAAATAATATTTATTAAATGTATTTACACTGCAAGTAGCTTCTCTGGAGAGCAGCAGTCACTGATTTTCCATTCCACACAGACAGTAATGTTGGGTGACTTTGGAGAAAAAAATAATCCTCTTTTTATATCTGTCTGGATATTATGATATTTGCTTGCTTGGGCCTTGCTTTGCATTAAAAGAAAGAAAACCTTTAGTCTGCTAGAAGTGCCCATTATTTGCGTATATTATTGATTTAAAAATTCTCAGTAGAATAACATGGATAGAAAAACATGGAAACACAAACCTGCCTGTGACAAGTTGACAAAGTCACGGCAGTGAAGGTGAAACATTTGTCACCAGTGTCGGCAAATGCTTCCCTCACCTGCAGGTTGTCACTATCACCAGGTGTGGCCAAATACCAGGAAAGGTCTTTGTTTTCCCCTGGTCGGTGTTGATATGGTATCGGTCCCATGTGTGAGGAGGATCTGTCAGCAGGAAGAGTAGCACACAGAGGCCTCATTTACTTCTCAAGCAAACTAGATTGTCTGGTGTAACTTACTTGTGACTTTTATTTGATATGTCAGTGGTCCGTGTTACAGTCTCAAAAACTCTTGTGTGATGTGTTAGTGAGTGGAGGGTTAGATGAAGATTAGGGAGGACATCAAAGCAGCAGTTAAAATGAAGAAAGATGACTTAAAGTCAAGTCATTAGAGATCCCTTTGAAGTATTTACAGATTAAGCCCTGTCTCTTTTAAGTGGAATACTTATCTGCCTTTCAGTATTTAAATAATAAGACATGACAGGCACTGCTTTTCTGAAGGGTTATTGTATGCCTGTGCTGTGTTGTGAGGCATCAAGCCAGAGGCAAGAGACTTCAGTTGTGGAAAACCTGTAGTAATCCTTTAAATTCACTGCTGGAATATCTCCCTGCCAATGTTAAGCAGGCGTTTTGGAGGTGAGAAGACCACACAGTAACACACTTTGAGATGAGTGTTGTAGATGATAATGTGACACTGGCATTGGGCAGACTTGGGTATGGCTTTAACTGTGATGCTCGTGTTTTAGGATAGACAACAGATCTTCCTGTAGGTTGTTTTATTTTACACAAAACAAATTTATTATCCTTTGATCAAATTAAAACACAAATTATTCCTGCTACCTGAGCTAATCCATTTTGGCCTGCCAGTTTTAATGCAATTGTTAGAACAAGCACAGGAGACCTGGTGGACTGTAATGGTGTATATGTTTATATAAATGAGGGGAAACTGCCTCTGAGTGCTTTTCTGCATAGAAGGGGACAGCTGGCTTTCCATGTATGTGAGAAAATTGATAATATCTCCACTAATAATTCTAAATATTCGTAGCCATATCTAAATTTATTATTTTTATAGTGCAATATAAAAAATAGGTTTTTTTGGTTGGGTCTCTATACAAAGTGCTTTTTCCTTGGCCAACCTGCAGTGCAGGAGTTAATGGAATAATAGAAAAATTTATTTTGGAAGCAACTTCTGCGGGTCATCTGGTCCACCTTGTTAAGATGAAATATAACATGAGGAGAATGGGAGGCAGGGATGGAATAATCAATATAAATACAAAAAACTGCATTTCTCATCCAGGTCCAAATAGGTCCAGTGACTGCCAGTGGGTGCAGTCACCCATGTAGTAAAAGGTAGTGGTGAGTTTTGACAAGTTCTTTGAGGGACAGCTTGATCAGTAGGTGCACTGAGAAATGAGTAGCATTGAGGGGGAGAGGGGAGGGAAATGTAGGCCTGTTTCTATTTTTCATTGTAAAAAGAAAGAAAAAAAAAAAAGGGGTTACCATTTCATAACATTAAATTTACGTTGTATCGAAGGGTTCCTGTGCTTGGTTTTAAAAGCAATATACCACCTATAGGTGCTGGAATGAAATACACAGTTCTGTCATCTAATGGCTTTTACTGGGGAAAAATAATCATAATAATGGCTTTGGATAATTGCAACTACATTTCATGTAAACAGAGTACCCCGGACAAATATCTCCTGTGCAGTTTTACTACAGTGTGTGTATTCTTCCTTCCCCCTGAGTGCTGCTGGTGCCTGTAAGCTCTCTGGAGACACCTCTCAGGCTGCTGTAGGAGGGAGTGTGTTACTGGCTGGGAGGGATTGGTCTGAGAGCAGGAGATTGGCCTTAATCTGAGGTGGGGGCAACACATTTCAAAATTACTTAGGAAGTAAAACTTCCTCTGTCTGAAAGAATCTTGAATACATACATATGCCTACGGTGGGCACAAATCTCTCCTGTCAGCAGGACCTTGGTTTTACAAGAATCAACTTTCCTAAGGATCAAATCCCCTTTTTCCTGTCCAAGGCCTGATAACTGAGATGTTGCTGAGCAGCTGGAATGGTTACTTTGTTCCAGAAGTCTTTTACTGAAAAATGATTACCTGTGATCTTCAGGGCTTATTGTTTAGTCCCAGGTCCACTAATGTGAACTCGAGATACGTTTTGTGGGTCATTTTTCATAAAAAAGCCCTGCATTCTGCACCTTCATTTTCCTATTTATTTTTTTTAGTGACGTTTATAGCACAAAAAAAAAAGACATTTTGGGGGTTTTATGGAAGGAAAATACTTCTTTTTGACATGCTCCCTTTCAATACACACCTGATCTCTTTTTAGAGTTTAAAATTTTCACAGACCATTCATCATTGTCATTGCTGGAACCGAAGGTGTCTAATTGTAGTGCTTTTAGTGTGATGAAGACTGACTGCCCCTTCCAGTGCTACATCACTGCCATTTTCTACAAAGATACCTGTAGAGTTATTGTCAGGGCTTGCTGAAGCAGCTAAGTGCTGAGAAGCTGAATATTTTCTGTGTTTGACATTTGGTTCTGACATAAAAACTAAAGAGGTTACACAGCAATCTGACTAGGGAATTTGATTGAATTGCATATGTATCTCTGATAATGCCAGGGATTTCTAGGAAAAGGTGATTTCCCAAACCTCACACTCCAGTCAGAGCAACAGCCGCTGTATCCTCAGGCAGTAGCTGGAATGTGCAGGCAGTGAGTTGTGCTGAAGCTGGATCAGTGGTCCCAGTTCCAGCCTGGGAATCTTCCCTTAGGAATGCATCGCTCTCCCTGTGCATATGTGGCTGTTACATGTATTGGAGCTCTGAGCCAGGGCAGTGGGGGTGCTTTTCCTTTCTTGGGGATATTTCAGTTTGCTTAGCAGCAATATTTTTAGTTCAGGAAATACTCTTTGCTGAAAGGTTCAAGTTAAATTCCCAACAAAATTGCTGTATCATAATGAAATCCCCTGTGGTTTTTTCTGGCATGAAAGTACCTGTACAACTGGCAAATACTTTCCCCTGAGCAGAAGGTCATTTTTTGGTAATGTGCACGACACATAATTTTCAAGTTAATGCAGTTTTCTGCTTGCACAATAAAGGCACAGTATTTGGCAGCATTCCTGCTAAGAAATATGCCTTGGAAGATTGGTTTTTAATGTTTTTTTTCTAAATTTGAAGATGTATTTGGAACATAAAAGAAACAAAATTATAACTTCATAATGTACCTTTGGAAACTACAGCTAGACGCAAACTTCTGGCTTCTCCCTGTCAAACACAAAGTGCCAGGCAAGAGGTTCTGTTGCATGAGGGAAATAGATAGAGGGAAATCACAGAATTCCTGCAGATATTTAAAAGGGAATTGAAAAGTCTCTGCTGTTTCAGAGCCTTATGGGTATCAGATGTTGTATTGTATCATGTGTGAAATGTTGTCCTGTAATGTGGAGATAACCATCAGTATCACATAATATGGAAGCTTATTAATCATTCATAAATATTGTATTGGCTGTGTTCTAAATGTGCCTTAATATATTACCCAGAAGACACAGGCAAAAGAATTCTGAACAAGGCAAAAATTTACGGTGAGAATTCCTATTTTTGTCTGTGGAGGTTTTTGGGTTGCTGTGAGCTCTTCCTGCATAGGGCACAGCTGAAAGGCTCTCAAGCAGTTTGCTAAGAAGCAGCGCTTTTGGTTTCCATTCTTTTGGCCACTTCTTTTCGAAACTGTCAATATTTTTTTTCCCCAGTGGAAAGGCAGAATGTGTTTGTGTTTCATTGCTATGTGAGGTGGATTGATAGATGAGTTGCTTATTATGTGTCAGGTGAGAAAAGTCCACACACAGTCTTCCTTGGCAACAAACCTAGAGTAGGAGCCTCCATCTCTCAGGATAGGGGACAACTTATAATTCAGACTGAGAAGAGCAGGAAATAATTGCTTGATGAGAGTAGCTGCTCTGCATGGTGGGACATGAGGGGCTTCCAGGTTGGTCTGCCCAAGGTGTTTGAGTGGGAGAGCACTTCCTCGGAATGCTTATTAAAGGCTGGGGCTGTCGAGTTGGATTTAACACAGAGGTTCTATTTTAGCTTGTTCTGGTTTACTATTCAGCTCTCTAACAGGATGTAAGTGAGGAATGCTGTCTGTCTGTACTCCAGTTCTCAGTCTGTTTGGGATTTACTGTTTGGGGAATGTACCGTAGATGTTACTGAAACAGAAAG
The DNA here is from genome assembly GCA_035047865.1 of Dendrocincla tyrannina. Lineage (NCBI taxonomy): Eukaryota > Metazoa > Chordata > Aves > Passeriformes > Dendrocolaptidae > Dendrocincla > Dendrocincla tyrannina. Next base: position 18,892,862 of record JAWWMP010000011.1, read on the forward strand.
TTTTCCTCTGTTGGTGCCTTGTGTTACTCTCATTGTTTTGGAACTAATGGAGGTTGCCGTTTACCCATCTGGAGCTTTCTCTTCCAATTATATTTCTAAAACTGAGTTTTGCAAACATGTCAGACTCATTATGTACACAGTAAAACTGTTCCCTCAAATTACAACTCCTGCTACTAAAATATGTGACTCCCTCAGATACATTTCAGCTACCTGGCCCTTTTGTTTCACTTGGCAGATAGAAGGTGGTAAGAAAAGTCTTTAGGATAAATCTTTAGATTGGAGTTGTCAGAGCAGCCTAAGGGAAGTCAGGTGTCCAAATCCCTGTCCCAGCCAGAGGCATTAAAACAGTATTTTATTCCTGCCTATCAGCTCATCAGCAGTGATGGAGCCAGATTAAGTCTTTCCATTCAGTCAGGTTTTGTGGGCTAATTTTGCTAAATGTTCGACGCTGAGCCACTGGCTCTTTTCTGCAGCACCTGCTGTTACACCCCGGGGCTTTCTCTCTCAACCCAAGTGCTAGTCAGGCTCACCTTGGCTGCACTGTAAGGTCAGGTCAGTCCAGCCCTACATGTGATTGTGTGAAGTATAATTTGCCAAAAATATTCTTCCCCCCCCCCCCTTTTTTTAAAGAGTAATTTTTTCCACTACTGATTTTTATTATAATGAGGAATTATAGTACATAAATAAAAACTGGTAGTGGTTAAGATAAATTAATTTTCCTCTTGTTTATTTCGTCTAGGATTATGCCTATAAAAATTTTTATTGACTACAGCATTGTGGATGTCTCATTAAAAACATTCATCATTGTATGCCTATATCTTTTATGATGTCTTAAAATCGCAATGCTACATAATAACCGATTTTTCACCCTGCTCTGGGAATGAAGCTTAAAGCCCACTTTCCTTTCAGAAGGTAGATAGGTAGCTTTCTACTAGCAAGATTAATTTTGAATGTTACGAGCCTCAGCCATATTCCTCAGGGAAAGATAAAACAAAATTCAGTGAGATGGTTTTCAGGTGGACTTCTTCGATAGGTGGTGTAAGGCAGGAGGTCTGTTGACTGACTTAAAGAAAAAGAGCTGCCTGATTTAAATTTAAATTTTATTGTTCAAAAGTGTTGTGTGATTAGATGGGAAAGCAGCGAAGTCCTTTTATTAGAGATATCTTTGTAGACAGTAACCATGAAAGCCACAGTGGTTGATGCTAATTACCATATTTTGTTTAAACTTCCATCTAAATGAAAGGATCATTCAATTCCGAAGCTGCAGCCATACAAAAACCACAAGTGCAGTTGAATTGCTGCTGCCAAGCAGATGGGGCTTTGATCAGAATAAGTTATTTGCAGCTTTATTGTCTGGCGGCCAGGGTGGGACTTGTATTGAACCACCTCAAGCAGAAGAAGGGGAAGGGGAGAAATGAGTCTCTTCTGACCTGAGTTCATGGGAGAATGAATTTTCCCATTCTTAGATTATTTTTGCAGATGAAAATCCAGGCTCGGAAAGAACTGCAGTAAGGTACTTGATACTGGGCTGCTCTAATGTGTAGGATGGGTTTGGTAGGAAGAGGTTGTTACATTTATTTTAGAGGAATAGAGAGGGAACAGAGAGTGTTGGGCGCAGCTAACTGCCTGTTATACCAAGGTCAATTCTCTCTAGAGCATATGACCTAAAACTTGCAGTGCTGTACTTTTTCACTGATGTATTTCATCCTCTATGGGACAGACAAAAACTTAGCAGCTTCACACATCTGCGATGCTTCCTGCAAAGACACGGTGAGAAACTGCTCTATTTACAAAGCCATCGAGAGGGCAGGACTGCGGTGCGAAGGGACAGCAGTGTGCTAAAAATTCAGTGGGGCTTGGTTTCCCCCCCACGCCCCATTGTGTATTATTCTTGGGATATATCAGGGAATTCTTGATTATGGCAATTTATCAGTACAAAAACTGATTTCTATAAATGAGCAAGGAAGGAAGGATGTAGGAAATCAGTACAGATAAATTATACTAAAGTATAAAAGTAAAAATGACTGCTGTAGAACAGGACTATCCTGAGCAATACGTAGCAAACTTATTTTCTATTCTTAAATTATATTTATTGGTTGTCTTCCAGCGCAAGTAAAGGCCTGATAGTGAGAATTTTTACAATTGTTTCTGTGATCTTGCTGGTCAAAAAGGCTGGCTATGAACATGGTCTTGTTTTGATCTGTACCACATCTATCTAAATTCAGACACTAAAGGTTACTCAAGCATAGAAAACTTTTCACATGCAAAGACAGAAAGGAGGAGAGGGGCGGGGGTGGGAAAAAAGCCAAACCCAAACCTGGTGACTCTGAATTTCTTCAGTGTTGCACACAAATCCCGTGGCAGAACAGTATCATTTCTGAGCAATTGCAGTCGGGAATATTCTGAGGCCACTTTAGAATTTTGGGGTTTTTACCTTTTTTTTTTTTTCTGAGGTGATAGTCCTGTTAGTGTACATGTTAGAACATGCCGGTGCTCAGTGTTTGGCATTTGGCCATCCGCGGGAAGCTTCCTAATGGTTTACCCCCAAATAACAGTGTGTGGTCTTAAATTAGTCTCGATCTGGAAATCTGTGTGATAGTCCAGCTGAAGTGGATTCGAGACAAAACTGTAGACTTTTGGAGACTGACTTCCATTTTCACTTTGTCCATACAAAACCAAATCAAAACAAAACCTCCAAACCAATAATTTGGATATATTTTGCCCTTTTTTTCTTAAAGTCCCTTCTTTTCATTTCAGTTTCACTTCTTGTCGCCCCTGAAAACATCTCCATGGTGCTTTACACATAAGAGGATTTCAAAAGAAAACGTTATAACAATAAAGTCTTTGTGTCAGACTGTCTTAAAAAAAAAAAGGCATGAGAAAGTTTAAAGTCAAAGGGTAGTTCTTAGCACTTAGAAATTTTAATCACATTTTATAAGTCAAGCTTTGTTTTAGAAGCACAGCAACACAGATGTCTTTGTTCTAAGTAAATTGACTGCTCCTCCTAAAAGAAATAAATATGAAAACTATTTGTGTAGTAAAAAAAGAAACCTAGATTTACATTAAATCAAGCAGATTTTGGGTGCAAATTCCTAGGCTTGTTTCAGAATTTTTAACCCTTCCCACTTTGTCTCCCAAATGGGACCATAGTAGGGAATATGTTTCAGTAGCTTAGGCTACTGAAAGAGTGTTACCATGAATATTAGCAATCTGCTCGTGTAAAGGTAGTGAACATAGACTTAAAGGAATTTAAAAGGATGTCCCACTGACCGAACTGATGTGGTAAGAAATGAAGGGGACACCCAACTCTCCAGCTCTTCTGCAGAGGTGACATGACAGAATTACAGTTTTATGAGTAAGGGAATCAAATACTTGTTCCAAGATTGTATTAATCCAATTATCTGAAAGATCTTAGAGGAATTTGGAAGCTTCCAGGGCATAATTTTTGGAAGGTCTGTTAAACTGTAGGATAGGTTTTCCCCTCTTCCCTCCATCCCCTTCCCCTTTCCTGTGTGACGGTGAATAAGCAAAACCTTTTTGTCACATTTTTGGCAGCATTATCACTTCAAAGAAAAAATAGACAATGGAGTGGGGTGGGGGAAAACAGAAATCCTCTAAAACCTGCTTTCTGTAAGTTTTGGCTTTTCTCCAGGTACAGAAGGCACCAGTGCTGATGGAGAAAGAAGGCACTGGTGGCAGGCAGAAACTTTGAGGGTTTTGGTTGTGGGTGTTTTGTTTTTTTTGGGTTTTTTTTATGGTAGTGGGGGAGTTTTGATTTCTCTCAGGGGTAGAATTTGGTGTAATGAGAAGGTTTGGGTAAAAGCCTCGTATTTTGATCACATACAGCTTGAATTCAGTGTGTTGCCAGCATAATGAAAAGGTTCTGCTGTTCTGCTCCTGAGAAACGTGTGGTGCAGTACCTGGGTAAGCAAAGCCGGGTGTGTGGTGAACACTCCAGCTCGGGATGGGCAGTAGGACACACCGGAATTGCCCCCAGAGATGAGCCTGCTGCTCCTCCCTCTGTTACTGCCCCATGCCAGGGAACTAACTGGTGTAGACAGGTATGGGCAGGTAATCAAGGCTGTTGGCTCTTGAGGACGTCACCACATTTCTTTCATCCATAGGACCTTTTTATCAGCAGAATGTTCGGATCAGTCCTCAAACTGTATTTTCAGGTTGTGAATTACCATATAATTGAAATACTTTTTTGCTATTGAAATAGTCCCTGACATGCAGCTACATGCAGTTCTGAACTTTTCAAAGCTGAGGCTGAAAATGTTTTCATGTTGAACTTGTTGTGGTAAAGAATAATACATCTCCATATACTGTATTATTGAAAGACCTGTGCAGATGGCAAGTCCTTCCACTGATCCGGAGCACGAAGCCAAGGGCTGACATTGCAATTTGTTATCTTGACAGTACAATGGGTGTTGCAGTCTAATTTGCAGTTTTAAGAATTAATGGTGAAGTGATAAGAGGTGATAAAGATCATAATCTGTGAGAGGTAACAAGGACCAGGACAGAGCTGTGTCATTTACTTTGATGCAAATAAGGTATTTGTTCCACATTGCTCTGCTGGTTCAAATGAGGTGAAGTAAATGCAGAAAGTCTGGGAAAGCCTGTTCATGAGAGGAGAATTTACCGTACCTGTCCATTTACCCCCAAGCTATGCTAGAGACCAGGATATGTTTCTTGGGTGGTTTATATCTTCATATTTTGACATTTTTATAAGGCTAAAATAAAAATGATTAGCTAAAGAGCACCATATTTCTGTAGCTTTTCTTTCTGCTTTCTTTTTTGAAACTTCAGGGTATTTAATGTGCCATTATCATAATGACCTCTCCATTCACAGGTTTCTATCCTTCTTAATGATTAATTAAAGAATATAAGGTGACAGCTTTGTGACCGCTGAAGGGATGGTTTGAAAATAAAAAATGCAGTCTTTTTTTTTTTTTTCCCTTTAACCTGGAAGGAGTAAAAAGCAAACCAAATTCCTGACCATGTGTAAGTAATCTAAAACTGGCAGCAATTTGGACAAGAAGTTCCCAAATTGTTAAGGGTGGATTACAGCCATTTGGCATGTTCTCCTCGGTTGTGCAGTGTCATGTAATACAGTAGCTGGATGATTTTTCCCTATTTTGGGGGACGATCTAAGCACTTGAAAGCTTTCTTGTAGTGACTTCAGTCTTTTTTGCCTCTCAGGAAATAGTTCTATTTTTGAGCACTGCAGTTTAAGCGGTCTCTGTGAAAAGCATTAAGGGTTACTAAGGGTTACTAAAGCAAAAGGCTCTCTGGGTTATGGATTTGTGTTTCTTAGTTTCTGCAAAGCTGGTGGTGCATTTTTGGACGTTTTCTGATTTATTTGGGGAAATCAATGTTCTACAGGTCGAGGGTGAGATTGCAGTGTATTCAGGCTGTTGTACAGAGTTCCTACCTTTAGATTGCCAGCGGAGGCTCAGAGCATTCCCATACAGCTAAAAGTCAGACACAGGGACCACCAGCAGGTGATTTATAACATAATAATAATTATAACATAACTCGAACTGCTCTCCAGAGGGGTATGCCCATATCCCTATGAGAGACATCCTATACTGCTTTCCATGGGAGAATGCTCAGTGAAAGAACAGCAACACCAACTGCCCTGGTTTTGAACACACGCAAATATTATGGGCTTTCGGCTTTCAACCGCACCTCTAGAGTTTGGCTTCTTCAGCCTTTCAGAGCTTTGGATGATCTCATTTTATAAACATGCTTGTTAACACCTCTGAATCACACCAGTCTGAGAACCTGTTGGTGTGGAAAGGTTGCTCCATGAAAGATTTTAATCTCCATGCTGTGTTTTAATGCAGATTGTGGCTGTCGGTGTCCCCACGTGTAGTGAGTTGTGATTTCTGCACAGCAGAACTTTCATTGCATAATGCTCAAAGGACAATACTTATGCAAACAAATGTTCCTCATATTCATGGCAAATCTGCCACTCATTTCAAAGTGACTTTACTTACAAAGCAGCCTAGAAGTAATTAAGGAAATTGTTTTAAAAATACCTGTGCTGGCAGTTCATAGTAGTTTTGTAAACTTTCACGAAAACATGAAAATTTGACAGAGAAAGCTTGCTTTGGGTATCAGTAGAACATTTAATCTGGATGTATGGTTCTGTGATAGAGGTATGAAAATCTAATCTAATTTTCTAAAACTAGGAAATAAAACTTAAAATAACAGATCCTAATCTAAGAAGAAGGTTTTCCTCCATCTTACTAAAACTAATTTATTTTGGAGAAGGTTCACTAGAACATTGAATAGTTTTACTAAATTGATCCTTTTTGCTCTAGATTTTACAAGAAAATCTAGAGTGGTCAGTTGCTCAAAGAGTTGTAGTTAACTCATACATTGAACATGACTTTCTTCCATAGAGAAACTAACTAATTGTGCATTTAACCTATTTCAGGACAATTCCCTTATTTAGAGAGAACTTTACTTTTGCAGAAGAGGCCTGGAGGGACAGACTGCAAAGGAAACGTGGAAAGCTTCCTCCGGGTTGTTTTGTTAAGAAGTATTTTTCCCTTACAAGACTTTCTCCTCTCCATTGGCTCAAGGTCAGCAGTGACTTTCCTGGCTTGCTTGAAGCACAGCAGTAATGAGAACACACTTCTGGAAATGCCTTTGTTGTCTGTCGCCCTTGGAACTAGTCCTTAAAAAGGGTTTTGTCCTTAAAAGTGTTGAGGAGCAGCATTCAGCCTTAGCTAAATTACTTTTCCTTCGATGCATAGATTGTAGGGTGGGAGGGCACACATGTTCCTTGGGCTTTGTGCAGATTCCTGCCTCTGTCCCCTCCCTGGGTGCCCTTGGGAAGTTCCTGGCTGGAGCCAGCACTGCAGTGGTGCTGGCACCGGGCACGGGAGACACGGAGATCCCAGCCTGACCTGCACCAGCCTGACAGCTGCTCCTCAGGGTTTGCCAACCCAAATTCCACTGGAGTTTGACATCAATTAAGACTTTGGTACGTTGTCTCGAAGCTTAGTTAATCCTGTCATTGTTCTAGTGCTCATTTGCTAATGCAATTAGCAGGTATTTATCCCTGTGCTTTTAAAGAAATGAACAATAATAGATTTCCATATCAGCTTGGTTTTTTCCTGCATCTTTCCTGAGCCATTTCTTTTACGGCAAGATAGTACTAAATGGAGCTATCTGCAGTTCTACTCCGTTTAAAAAGTCCTTCACTTAATTAGAAACAGCTTAAAGGGCTCTAAAAATACATTTCAATTGTAATCAGCTCTTTAACATATTTCAGGTACCCGTACCAAATACAGATTTTTTTTTCTTTCTTTCTGATTTCCATATCCTCAAAGCAACACTGCATCAATTTACAAGTTCAGTTGTCAGCAGCATGAATTAATGTTATCAATCCATCTATCTGCCTCTGTAACATAATTTTCTAGAGCCTGCATTTTTCCTATGCTGTAGTGAAAAGGAAGTTGATGCCTTATTTGGCTCAGTGATGGTTGAGATTTTTTTTAATGTATGTGTTTGGCTACTTTTCAATTTCTTGTGGCTTGAATTGGTTTTAAAGGGCCCTACAATTAATGCTTTTTAATTTTTTTTGCCATCAACATTTCAATCTATATGCCTCATGGTCTCAATGTTGTGTAATTAAATCAGATCTTTATTTAACTTTTAATAGGTATGTTTAACATATTCATTTTAGAAATTCATGAAGAGACTTTTTTTACTGAGGAATCAAAAATTTTTCTGTTGGTTTTTTTTTTTTTTTTTTGTAAAAGTCTGTGGATTTGAATTGAGCTTTTCCTTACCTGGAATTTTTGAGGGTGTAATTTTTGGTTCTTGGAATATTTGTATTCTTTGTAGGGGCTTGTTTGTTTGTGGTTTTGTTTTGTTTTGAGGAGAAATATCAACACTTTTTTGTTTAGCAAACAAACCTTTTTCTGTAGTAAAAATCTGTAAATACATATAGCTGCACTAGCATTTTCTATTTAATTATTTTAAATTTAATTGTACTTAATTTTTTTAATTATCTGGATCCACTTTCAGGGAAAAAAAAAACCCAGAGAATGTTCTCAAGAGCTCCCTATTCAAGTGTAACTATCTAGCAGTCTGGAGAGAAACACACACGTCCCCCTGTCTCAGTAGCAAGGTTTCAAAAGCAAGCAAGCAATTATTTAAATAATAAACCCAACACCTGCTCCTTAAAAGCCAAAAGCAAAGAAAATACAACGCCCCTTGCCAAAAGCCCAAGCCAGACACGCACTCTGGGGAAGACATGAGTCACTGCCTGGGAGTTTGCTGAATGAGAGACAGTCCCGAGCTCTGCAGCTGAACAACACAGTCATGCTCACAATGTTCTCCCAATAAACGAGCTTTGGAGAGTCCCTCTTTACTCAACAGTGCTTTTTGTTGGTTTAGTTTGTCTGTAGCATCCTCCTTCTTTCATCTTTTAGATTTTGAATACATTTTTGACAGTGCGATGTATTTAGGAAAAAAAAAAAAGCTTTATGCATCCTGGGGGGGGGACTTATTTTTTTTTTTTTTTAAACCTAAAGGAATTGTAAAGGATCTTGTCAAAGTTGAGTTCTTTGTGTTGATCTAAAGAGCTTGAGTTAAAAGCTTTTTGAAGTGTGTGGCAACTGCAGCAATTTATATGGGTGGCAGATCAGCTATATAATAAATAACTAGGTGTATATGTATAACTTCTGAAAGCCTGCTACCTTGTCTATTAAATAACTTTTTTTTTAATTAAAAAAAAGCCTCTAATTAACCATGTGGTAATGTTGAGGTATGATTAAGAGAAGTTTCATTTGAACTAGAGTTCATTTATTTTCCAACGTGAACACAGTTTGACAACATACAATTTAACTCTGTCTCTGAACCAAGCTTTCTGCATCACAGTAATATTATTACAGCTTAATGATAGAGCTGCTGACTTACAATGCAACTACCATGCAATTACTGAGCTGCCTGAGTGGCCTGTTCTCCTCCCTGCTCCACGGGCACAGACTCCTGGGGATGGTGCCCCAGACATGGGTGACACTCCACGGTTGTGGTTCCCTTCAGCATCCCCCAGCAAAACATTTTGGGCAATAGAGCTCTGTGTTCCTGAATGATTTCTGGAGGGGAGGATTGAATACCCCACCCCTACTCTGTAATATCAGCTTCTAACAGGGACTGATGGAGTTCTAACACTAACAGGCAGCAGTGAAATCTCCCTCCCCACCCTCCAACATCACCTCCCCTAACCGTGTCCTCCAGCTTTGCTTTGCTTTCTTCCTGCACAGACAAAAAGTAGCTTTCTCTAAGAATTGGAAGCAGTTGAATGCATGCAGTTCAGTATTGTGGAATTATTTTTTTAGATATAGACCTGTTGATCTTTCAAAGGAAAGGAGCTCTTGGCATATCCAGTTTCATGCACTTCCTGGTGTCACCATGTGAGGTATGTGACAGCATTCCTTCCCAACAAGCAGTTCTCCTGTTAAAATCTTTGGATCATGGCATTGAGGAAGAAATTAATTAGAAGTGAATAGCCTGTAGGTAGGAATGCTGTGTTGCAGGCTATGTGTTGATCCAAGTAACTGGAGACAGGAAGAAAATTAGAGTTTACAAAGACCTTGTTTAACTTCCAGCACAGAAAAATGTTAATTTTTCCACTCTCACTCTCCACAGTTTCCTTAACTGTCCTTTCCTCGCAGTGGATTCAAGGAAACACAAGCTGTTAACTGGCTTGTGGAATGCTGTTTGTAGCATGTTGCAGTTTGTCTCGAGCTAAATGAAGGCTAAAATTTGGGAAGCAGACCCACCTTAGAAATAAAATAGAAAGTAGCATTGACTCCTGAGAAAAGTAGGTTTGATACAATGAGAATTCTGCCTGGCTCTTAGCTACACTGATATGAGCAGGACCATTTGATTGATGACTTAATGTGTAACTCCAGAGGTGAAAAACAAAGCATATCTCTGACTGCACACACACTTCATTATAATTTTTTTGAAGTTTGGAGCTCTGCTGTGATAGAGATAGAAGAGAAATCCTGGTTCTCAAGGTTTAGAGGCCAAAATTGCAGATAACAAAGGTGACTCTGTATTAGACCTGAATAGTTTTTCCTTCTTTCCCTAAATAAGTTAACATAGTCTTGTTTAGTTTCTTTTTTACACATTTAAAGTTGCATTGTGTCTTCTCTGTGCTAATACAGTAGTGACACATTTCCAAAATTGCTCATCTTGATCTCATCCAGAATCCACATGCTTCCTGAATGATAGCTCTCCTCACTTTACTCCTCATCCTTACTCTTCCATGACCTGCAGGACTTGTGTCATGGCTTAACCCCAGCTGGTGCATGAGCCCCACACAGCCTCTCACTCACTGCCCCCAGTCAGAAGGGGGTAAATCAGAAGAGTAAAAGTGACAAAATTTGTGGGTTGAGATAAAGACAGTTTAACAGATAAAGCAAAAGCCACATGCAAGCAGAGCAGCACAAGGAATTCATTCCCCACGTGCCATGGGCGGGTGTTCAGCCATCCCCAAGGACAGCAGGGCTCCTTGGCATGACAACACCATCACTGAGTGTTCCCTCCTTCCTTCTTCCCCCTGGCTTTTTTGGGGTCACTGTCTTGGATATGTCCCCTCCCAATCCTTGTGGACCACTTGTTGGTGGGAGCACAAGTCCTGACTGTGCAGTTACTGCTCAGTAATCTCTGCATTCTCCACACTATTCCCAGCACAAACCCAAATCACAGCCCTGTATCAGCTACTGTGAGGAAAATTAACTCTCTCCCAGCCAAAACCAGCACAACTTGTTGGAGCAGCTGTTACTACAATACCACCTTTTCCCCCATCTGGCAGGCAGATGGGCTAATCCACAAAGAGCCACTATTTGTTCATGGATCAATTTTCAGAGTCTAAAGTGAGCAACTGACAACCTTCCCAAAGATGCTGAACATGTCCATGCCTGGGCAATGTTGCACAGAACAAGAAAAGTCTTTCAAGACTTTTAAATATTCCTCTCTTTCTCTCAGAACAGGAAGAAAGACAGACCACTGTAATTTTTTTTTTTTTAAATTAGGAGGTTGTTTTGAGTGACCACTTATGCAAGTGCCTCTGCAGTTTTTTTATTTAATTCTATTTTTTAAGGGAGAAAATATTACAAAAGGAATTACTCTTCTCTCCTAGACAGCAGCAACTGCAGTATTTTAAGTATTTTACAAATTCATCAAGAATCGTACTATATCAGAAGACTGATATGCTTGTTTGTGTTGACCTCTGATCTCTTTGATTTTTCAGTTTTCCTACTGGTATTTCTGCTCTTTATTTGAATATTTCAGCTTTGTTGCCTGTTGAGTCACTACATCCTTGCTGTTTAAATATGATGCAAAACACTTTTTTTTTTTTAATTTTGCAGAAGTACAGTTTGGGCTAGAAGTATCCTTAGTGATTTAGAGTTTAGTTAGCAGTGGGATGTATGCCCTAGTATATCTGGGATCGTGTAAACTGCATATAAATCACCATAAGAAAAAGCTCTATTGGAGGGCAACATTATTTTATGAACGCTATTTTTAAATCAATCATAATGGATTGAAATATAAGTGAATAATGGTTTTCAGATGTATGTTTTGAGTGAATGAAGTAATGAGATTGTTTTTCTTGTCTCCTCAGACCCTGAGTTTCTCTTCCAAAAGACAGACAGTGGGATTTGTTCCCCTTGACAAACACCAAGCCAGAGCAGGGGCTCGACTGCAGCCCAGGTTGTTTTCCTGCCCAGAGATGGTGTCTCTCTTGTGAGCCCCGTGCTCGTCCCAGGTAGGGCAGGCAATACTTCATAGAGGACATTAACAGAGAGCCCACATATACTGTAAGTTGCTGCAAAGTGGCTCTGCAGGGCCACACTTGGCGTCCCCAGCCCAGGGTGTCACATGGGCTGTGACAGGTTTTAAGGGAGGAGTGGAACTGCTCCCCTGGCCCAGGCGCTTTGTGTGCTTTTCACCTTTGTTCACCATCTGTCCTCGCTGGAGCTGACGGCTGCCATCTGAGGGCTGCCTCCCTGATGCTTCATTCTCTGATTAGATGCTTAGGGCACCCTCAAAAAAAACCAAAACACAACCAAACCCCCCCCCCCCCCAAACCCAACCACCCCTCAGCAAAGCACAGACAATGGTGTGTCTTTATGAGGCACACACTTCCCCATCCCCATGGTGCTTTTGTGTGTACACCCTTCTGAGCAGCCTTTTGTGTGTTCAGGCCCCAGATGGTTGCCTGCAGTCACAGCCTTTAGCAGAGGAATCATTTTCAAATTGTCTAATGGATAATAAACTGTACTGACTTTGGTTTTGGTGTGAATGGATGTTTTCAGGTTGAAGAAACAAAAAGATCTCCTGGGGAAAATTGCTGGAGATATGTATCATTGTAAATCTTGAAGGGGGGTAAAGCAGAATAAATTACAACTACCTATTGGATTTGCTGAGGAAACAAGCACTGCACAGGTTGAAGATCAAACCACAGAAAATATCATAGAATTATTAGAATATTTCTTAAATCCTTCTTTCTGGATTATTCCAGCTAAGCAACTAATACAGACATTTTTTTTGTATGTTCTGAATTCACCTGGGCCATATTTGATACCTGGAATGCTTAGCCAGTTTAATTTTACTGAAACAAAATGTTTTCAAGAAGACTTTTTAGTTGCTAGAATATTCCCAGAAATTTCCAATGGCAATAACTGAAAACCTTGAGGTTCTCTTTCCTCATCTCTGCCCTTCAGATCAGGGAACAGAAAAATGTGACTCATCCTGAGAGTTTCAGATGGAGTTTCCTGAAGTTTCAGATGTTGAAACTGAACACAAAAAGAGTCCACACTGCTATTAGTCAGACATATATGTTATCTTTGAGTAATTATTCCAGGGTTGAAAAACAAAATTGTGGGATTTTTTGTTTAGTTGTTTTTTGGTTTTGTTTTTTTATTGTTGGTTTTTAAAATAATGAAAAAAATGTGTCAATGTAAATTTTTTTTAGCTCTCTGAGGCGTGTTGCTAGGGCATGCTTCTCTAACATCTAAATAGGTTTTTTATCTTTTTAGAAGTAGTAATTTTCACCAGGCCTTTTTTTTTTTTTAACATAGAGGTAAAATTATGAAGTAGTAAAACTCTTAATATTCTCAGAATATTTTATGCATATATATATATATATATGAAAACCTATAAAAGAAAGGTGAATGTCTGGAATCTGCTGAGTAACAACAGTAGTGTATTATTATAGGGAGGATGTGAATAAATCCATTTTTGATGGATAAATTCTGGCTTTTCAAAGAGAAGGATCTTTTTTGGACCTACCTCTTCCTTTGTCTGTTAAGTTATATTTCGTAATTCTCATGGAAGCTATCCACCAAGCAATATAGGAAAGCAGTTTTGAAACAAAAGCAGTCTGTTTCAGTTAAAAAAATTTCTGGGTGCTATGTATGAGAAATGCAAAATTATTACTTACATTTCCAGAAATACACCGTGGGCAAGTCTGGATGACAGACCTACCCACATTAGCTCATTACAGGATGTGAAAGAACATCTAATGTGCTCTGGTTTTGCACACTCAAACTGCCTGAGGTCCAAGGTATGCACCTCTTGGCTTTCCGTGAGTAATCATTTTGGGATGTTGTATTCACATTAGAAGAAAAAGATAGGAGAGAAAGATCATTGCTGTCACTTCTGGACAACTATGGAGTCAAAACATTTCCCATGGAAGGCCATAAAGACCTATTCTCTCACTGGCCCAATGAACAAGTGCCAATATTATCAAAAGCATCAATAACATCTAATCTGAGTTTCCTTCACGTGTTGTAGCTGAGGGAACAGAATGAATACACAGTGATTGAATGATCCAGTGGTGTTGGATCAGTCATGATTTAGTCTAAACCAAACTGAGATGGTATTGAGGCATCAAAGAGACTTTAGTGAGCTAATGAGGATCTCTTTGCACTCCAAACATATAGTGCTACTGTCCTTTTGCAAAACCAACACATTATGTCCAGGGCCAGCAGTCCTTGATTTGAAGACTCAAATCCTGTAAAGTCAAGTCCTGGCTTGATTTGAGGTGTCCCCGTGACAGCCATTGTCTCAGACTCTGTATCCACCTCTTCCAACTGAAAAATTCAGCTTTGATTTCTCTCCTGAAAGATTTTCCTATTGTTGCATGTGATTGCTGTAATGTACTCTGTACCCAGGATCAGGGCTCAGCAGTTTTCTGTGTGTAGGAAACGTTTCCTAGCTGGCTTCGGGTGGAGTTGAGGGTGGATGAAGGTTCACCATGCAGTAAGTGTGTAACTTCCTTTGAAGGTGGATGTGTAGGGGAAGAACAAATTTGGGCAGCTACATTTTTTTTCGTCCTGTTTACTATCAATGTCAAGATATGAGTTCAAATGATGAGTCTCATGTGTGACACAAGTAGAAAGCAGATTTTTACCTTCTTTCTCTTGTTCTAAACCAACTTTTTTTTCCTCATCTTTTTTTCTCAACTGCATTTACAGTTTCATAGCTAGCAGTGAGCAGCTTTTACTCTCAAAAGTCTGCCCAGCAATTCCAAAGTGATTGGAAAGGCAGAAGATTTCTCCCCTGCCCCTCACTGCCTAACCATGGTGTTTCCCAGAGAAGTATAATGTGTATTATTCTTAAGATTTCCTTTCTGTCTGTGATTTTTATTTTCTGAGGTAATTCTAAACCAGTGGAAGACTTTGGGGAATCTGAGTAATGCACAATGCTTATGATACAGCCTGGGTTCTGCCCTTTGTGATGTGCAGTTCCAGGAACTGAACCACATGGGTCATTTTGTTGATTTTGTGTTACAGAGTTTATCTTGAAAGGTTCCTAATGTTACACAAACATGTGTCCTTCCTTTATCTCCTCAGATACTGTGTGAGAGCAGCTCAAAAGAACTGGCTGTATCTGTACCATGCTTAAAGTCTGCTTTAAAATCACGTTAATATTTTTAAATGTGATTGTTTCCTATTCTTTTACGTTCTCATCTATATACAAATAGCATGTTGTAGTCCTCATTAATCAAAATGACACTTTCTACACCCTCAAGTGTTTTCACATTTGCACATGAAGTGTGTTCCCAAAACTCTGTGCTGCCTGATTGATCTCTGCATTGTGCATTTTTCAGACCTATGTGTCTAAAGCTGGCTGAAAAGATACAAAGGTTGACTTCTAATACTTCTAATGTGATTTCTTTAATCTTCTTTCATAGAATTAGTATTACAAACCATGTAGAAAGTCTTTCCAAGTTTGCTTTTTGCATCAAGCTTGGCACAGGCATGAAGGACTGCAACCCATCTTACACTGGGAAACACATTGCTTGCTGCCAAAAAAAAGTGTTAGGAGACACTTCTGTTTTGGGAAAGTGTGTAAGGGAAATAAGGCTGTTAAAAATGGAGGAAAAGAAAGCAAAACATCCTCCAAAGTACAGACTTGCCACGCTGACTCTGTTCAGACATTGCTCGTTCTAGGGCTCCTCTCCCCAAGGAGTGCCACGGTACAGGTATTAGCTGGTGCTCATGTCCAAGAGGAGGATTTAAATTCAGTAACTTGTCTGCTTGTAAGAGCATGGATGACTACTCATGTCAAGACTTCTATGTATGTATATATAAACCAGACAAAGATTGCCTGAGGGAACGGGAAGCAGTAGAAAGCCTTTTCTAGGCTTAAAGAACTGTGGAGCATATAGAAAACTCCCATTCATCCTTTGTTTTCTATCTACTGCACATCCCAAAGGCTGTGGGAATGGGTGTGTATGCAGGGCCTAGAGAGGAACTGAAGTTTAGTGCTCCTTTCTAAAATATTTCATAGGAGTTGAGGAGTATCTGACCCCTGGAGGCATCCCTCAGTCTCCACAGAAGGGGTGCTGCCATTATCTGACGCTTTCTGCCTTCATAGCATGTGTGAAACACACGGCCAGTTTTACTGCAGCTTGTACTTGACTGAAGACTCTCAAAGAATTTGCAGAATTTCCTTTCCAATTTTTTATGGCCTAAGCATGGGTACTTCTCTTGTCTGGCTCAGTTCTTTGCTAAAAGCCTGTCTGAAGATTTTAGTAAAAGAAATAAAAACAGTGTAGAAATAAATATCACCGCAAAAGCGCATGGGGGAAAAGTTTTGCCCTCTCATCCCCAGAAGTATAAAGCATAGGTAGAACAACAGAATTTGAGGAAAAGTATTTACTAACATAAGTTCTCCACCTTTGCAAGTTTTTATTGTATTGTTCTGGAAGAGGCAGTTGTTTTAATGTCACCTTTATGGACTGGTCTAAAGCCTTTAAGAGTGGCTAATCTAGTTTTTGGGGTGGGAATTGCATTGCATGAGGAGAAGTAGCATCTGACATTTCTTGAGTGTGGACCCAAGTGTTGTATGTGTGAGAGGGAAAACACAACATCTGCATGGACCTATGCTGGTGTTCCTGGAGGGAGAGGTTGGCTTAGGGCTAGAGGTTATTAGGGTTAGAAAACACTGAATCTCAGGTTATTATTTACCGATATTAATGAGTAGTGACAGAAGCATTCGCCTTTTGACTGTTTTGTAACCTGCACCGGTTTGGCAGGACTTGTCTTGCCTTTAGCCTTGTAGAGGACTCGAAGCTCACCCAGAAGTGTGGGGTTGGTTTTGGCGTCCAGAAGTGTAATTAGTTTCACCTGCATGTGCATGGCTCACAGAGACCAAACAACGCAAACCTGTCTGCCCGGAAGCCTCCAAGAACGTACGTGCTTAGTTTTCATGGCAGTGCCCGATGCGGGACACTAAGCCTGGGTGCGATCCCTGCCCGACCCCGTCTCGGCTCTCCCCTCGCAGACCATGAGACGCCAGCAGGGACTCTCTAGCACGGCTTTGGGCACTTCATTTCCCGGTTGCTCCCCCTTCAGAGCGGCACGCTGGGAGCAGCAGCTGTGCTTTCCCGGAGGTGCGAAGCCGCCGCCCGGTCCCTCTCGCCCGTGCGGCGGCGGGAGGCGACGGTGCGGGCAGGGACGGTGCAAGCAGGGATAGCGTGGGCAGGGACGGTGCTGACTGTGATGGTGCGGGAAGCAAGAGATGGTGCGGACAGTGCTGGTGCGCGCAGTGCTGGTGCGGGCAGCAGGCAGTGAGGCGCAGCTAAGAAAGTTTGTCGGTGCCCGAGGGCGAGTTTCACGCGTGAGCGGCGGGGCTGCCGGGGCGGGCGCTGCCGGGCTGCCCTCGGAGGGTGCCGGAGCCGCGTCCGCATCCGCGGGGGCCGGGCCGGGGCGTGCGGAAGGGGGGTGGGGGGGAAGGGGCGTCGCCATCTGCTGTTAATTCCCCGGTCATTGGATTAGTAACCCGCGGTGATGAGATCAGCGGGATCGGCTTTCGCGAGGGGGCTCGGCGCTCGCCGCGCTGCCCAGCTGCGCTGGCTCTCGCATGCGGCGGCCCCGGGGCAGGCAGCGCTCACCGCCCGGCACCGCCGCAGCCGCCCCCGGGCTCCGGGCGGGGCTCCCGGTCGAGCCCAGCGAGCCCTGCCGAGCCCCGCAGCCCCCCGGGCGCCGCGCCCG
>JAWWMP010000011.1:18915152-18942652 GCA_035047865.1 Dendrocincla tyrannina
CTCTTCCGATCTCCGCGGGAAGGCGGCTGGATCAGCCTCTCCCGGCGCGGGGCACCCGCGGGAAGGCGGCTGGATCAGCCTCTCCCGGCGCGGGGCACCCGCGGGAAGGCGGCGGGAGCGGCTCCCGAGTTTGTTTACTTGGGATCCGCGTCTCTTGCTCGGGATTCCCCTTCCTGCCGGCGTAGCGGATCGGTGGCGGGGCTGCGCCGCGGGTTTATGGTAAGTTTGCGGTGGGAGAATTCTTCAGTTCGCGAGAATGCTGCGTTTTGTTGCACAGTGCGTAGAGAGGCGGCTGTTTTGGGGGGGTTTGTTGTTTGTTTGTTGTTTTGTTTTTTAATAGTGCTGGTTTTCAAGCTGGTGTTTAAAGAAATACACTTGTGAACCGTTTTCTGGTTTATAACGTAATGGTTTACAATAGAAAATACTTTTAAGAGCTGCAGAAGAGAATTACTTCTAGATGTTGGGTAACTGTAGAGATTTATCTTTCTTATAAGCAGAATTTATCTGACTTCACTCTGGCGAAAGCAGAACCTCTTGCCTAATGATTGCCACAAGCTAATGTTTTACAGTGGTTACTTGGTGCTTTTTCAGGCAGTAAAAACCAGACCTCAGTTCAACTGTTTAAACGGATCTGAAACACTAAACTGTCTCCTCCATAAGAGGCAAGCTGAACCTTTGTCAAGACAAGCCTGAATTTGTATGCGAGACTTGTGTTTCAACAAAGGAAGGTATTGACTGAATTTGCCCTCACGGTACTTGTGAGAACTCGGAGCCCTGTGGTGGGGTTTGCTGTCGCTCGTAGGAGGCTGTTCCTGCAGAGGGGCAGGGGAGCCGAACGCTGCCCTCGCAGCCCCGTTCATTCCTGGAGAGGCTGCGGCGTTGATGTGGCAGCGTTAGTGCTGGCAGCGAGTCATTTTTATTTCTTTGTGCCCAGCACTTGGAGTGTAGACTGCTACAGGGTGGGAAGTGTCCTAAATAGAGAGATGGCCAGCTACCACTTTAGCCGCTGGTTTGATGTAGGCTACAGCCCTTCGGTGTTTTAAGTCATACCTGATATTTTCACAGTGCTCTGTTTGCCTTCCGGTGACAGAAGCAATCCCTGATAAGATATCTCCATGTTGCAAAAGAGCTTATCAGGAGAAAAAAACAGCCCAAAGAGTTACTCTTGATGCTTGTGGCTGAAGCTGGCCTGACTTGTGCAGCGTATCTTGAAAGATGCTACATTTTTAATGCTGTAACTAAAGGAGCCCATGAGGGTCGTGAATATCAAATGGCTCTTAGATTATTTGGTGCTGCTGATAGAGAAATGCCAGATACCGTATGTTCTCTTAAGAACAAGCGGAAGTTTTATAACTGGCCTTAGTCATGTAAGTCTGGTTTCCTTGGTAGCTAATGTGCCTCAGTGTCTTGCTGGTGGCTCTGGATGTCCTTGGATGACCGTCTTGTGCCTCAGTGTCCCTGCCAGGGCTCAAGGGAGGCCCGGTTCGTTGCATCACAAGGAGGAGAAAACTTCACAGCTCTATGCTTTGCTGAGGCCCTCATGTGGGTGTTGCTCTGGAAGGGCAGACTGGTGCTGGTAGGCTCGGGGAGCCCTGTGTTCACACCCATACCATCCTGCCAGAGTGTTTGTCTTTGCAAATGTCACTGCAGCCAGATTTGAAACACCAGGCTTCCTGCTCAACAGGCTTTGGGGCTTGCGAATAATAAAGTGGTGCCACCTTTTTGCCAGGAGCTTTTCAGACGTGTGAGAGGTTTGTTTTGTTTGGTGGGTTTTTTTGTTTGTTTTGGTTTGTTGTTTTTTGTTTTTTTAATAGAAGCATGGAAGGCCTCGTGAGAATTACGAATCGGGTATTTTGTTTCTTGAAAGAACTAGAACTTCTGACTTTTGGTTTGACCAAATTACCAAATCATCTTTGACTCGTGTTTGTGCAGCATAGGAATTTCTGAATGATGGGCCATCTCCTGTGACTCCACAAGCAGCAGCTCATTAACTTGTCAGGCTTCATTGTTGCTGTGTAAACTTCTGTAATGGATTTTCCATGTACCAAGAAAAACTCAAGGAAGCTATTCTTGTCTCGTTTTCCTTCACAATCACTGTTTGCCTGTCTTCTGTGTATAGGACACTGACCTCTTCTTGTGGGGAAGGAAGATTATTTTCACAGTGGCATTTGATACTGTATTACAGGACTCCCATCCAATGGTTACTTTGAGTTGGCTTCTTTTAATTGAGACATCTGGAGAGTTTTCCTTTGAGGAGCTCTTTTCCCTACACATTTGAGACACGATGACAGCAATCAAAGAAGAAGGCATCGTGTGGTTTTCTGAGATGTTAATTGTTAACAACACTTGGCTAAACTGAAGAGCAACATCCTACCAGATACTCAGCTATTCCATCCCCATAATTCTTCATGGCCGGGAAGAGGAGGGTAGAAAGAAGGATGCCTTTACCAGATTCCAGTTCTGTAAGCCGTGCTGTGTTTTAGCTGTCTGCTCTCTTTAGCCTGCTTTGCTGCTCACTACTGCTACACTGACACCATCTGCTCAATTCTTTTTGTGCTGGGGCAATATTTGAGGCTCTCAAAGTGGTAAATCCCAGGCTGAATAATGGTAATACAGAGTGGCCTTGATACTCTGTTCTATTTTCTCTCTCAGTTAGTGAGGATAAGTGCACTCTTCTTCATAGATTATCCATGTAAAGGAAATCTAGATATATTTTCTTCTCAGCAGGTTTCTCAGGATGGAGGATGGACATAAATGTTGCTGGACTTCATAAATCCTGAAGACCAAGGCAAGGCTGATGATAGAGAGGAGTGAAGGTGGTACTGCAGGGGTGCCTGCTTTTCTGATGCCAATCAGGAAGCAGACCTGAGCTCGTGGCTTCTGTGATGAAGGGCTCTCTTCTGACAAAACTCGCTTAAGATAACTTAGTGAAGTCTCCCTGAGCTCTGTCAGGGCAGTATGCAGCTGAAGGCAGTTGCCTTGGGAGTTTAAAGTATTTATTAAGCCAGCATAGAGGAATTTGCTGTGATGAAGGCATTGCTTAAACCTGCCCATTGAACACTTAAGCAGTTTCTGAAGTCAAGACTCGATGTAAGAGTGCTACGTGTAGCTAAATGTTTGTTAATAGTTTTGGAAGTTAGTGTTGTTGAACTTACTCTTTGAAAATAAACATGTGCTGTGGGTTGAAACTTGCCAGACCAGATAGGTACCTCACCCACACGTATTTTTCATGGGGTTGTGTACATGCTAGTGAATCAGTGTCACTGCCTGTAGCACACACATCCTTCAGGGCTGGCTTTAAGCTGGCCTTGTAACATGTCACTTAGGCAGCTGAGGGCTCTGTTAGCTGACATACAGCTGTGGTGTAGGATAAAATGTTAATGAATCACACACTTCCCAGAAGAGCAATTCATGCCTTCAGACTTCTTTAACTTCAGTCAACTTATGCTCAGGTTGGTTGGTTGGGGCATTTTGCTTATTTGCTTTGGAAAGGTGCGTGTGCATCACTAACACTGGTGCTAGACTGCAAATATACTGGAGAGTGCTGCTCCATAAGGGCTGAATGCACAATTTACTGGTAACTTTCTCAAAGAACAGCAGTTCTTTGTGGTTTTTTTGCAGTGTCCAAGCTACTGTTGCTTGAAGACAGCAGTGCAGTGTGCTTGACCTGTGGTTTCTCAAGGGTTAAAGTATTTGAAATGGTGGGCGCTGTCTGAATCCAGTTTTCAGGTGATGTCTGGAACTATGTCAGGAAACACTTGTGCAGCTCCACAGCCCACAGTCTTTTAGATCGGATGGTGATAAAATTAGGTTTGGAGGGGTTTTTTTTGTGTGTGTGTATTTGGAAAGCTGACAGTATAATTGGTATCATTCACAACCTATAAAGGAAAAGTCTTTGCCCTAAAGAGGTTTATTTTTGAAGCAAAGCTTAAAGAAAACAGTGTGCCCCAGTAGCCTTGGTGGCAGTGTGGAAAAATGCATCAAAAAGGAGAGCAAGAAAATGTGGCTTATGTTTTGGGAGCAGTGCTGGTTAAGAGAGATCAGCTCACAGGGTGCCACAACTTCAGGCTAAGAACTGCAGTTGCAATTTGACTGGCAATAATTGATTAAAACTCGATGGCTCTATTTTGGCCACCTCTGCTATATTTGAGTGGGCCTGTCCATCAGGAGTGATGGGTAGAGCTCACTACTTTCCTTCCTTTGGCGCCTTTTCCACCAAAAATGGAGTAATGTCAGGTACCAGTCTGTTGAAATGTGTGTATATTTATATTTTTTTGGGGGTTGTCTTTTTTAAGTGGATGTCACCTTTGCCACAGAGGTCAGTGTGGTGCTGCGCCTAATTTCTGTAGCAATTGAAATGCAGAAATTTAACATGATTTGCTGTGGTTTGGCCATAAACAATGAAGGGCATGAGGACTGTTTCCTTCCTTAAGGAAGAGGTGAGGTGCCTGGGCACATGGGTGCTCTGTGACCTAAATCTGTTCATACTGAAGTCATTTGAACTTAGACAATGCAGAGCAGCATTGTGTATGATTTTTTGCTTCTCTATGCTTATTTTGTGTGTCTTTGGATTGAACATCATGGGGTAATCCTGCTCATGGCTGGTGTCAGATGACAGGTTTTATTGTGTTGCACTGCAGAGTGCGGGTGACTTAGCAACTTTATCTTCGGGGATTTGTCAGAGGCTGAAGTGACAAGTAAGCTTTGGTGTGCAGCACGAAGCTTGGCAATGTATGAAATCCATCTCGGAGCTGATTGCAAGCTAATTCTTTCAGAGCCATACAGCAGACTCCTTAGTTAAGTTTGCTTTCTTGATTTAAACATGCATTTCCAAAAGCATATTCTTATACTGCCTTTCTCATTCTAGCCTTTTGCCAAAGTCTGCTGTGCACTTTGTCTGCCGGTGTGCCTTTCTGTGGGAACAACCCCTGAAGACGATTTTGCAAAGAGATTTTGAGAGAGAGAAAAGATTAGTCATAGTTATGCTGTCTTGTCAGAAGAGTAAGGGTTTCCTTCCTTGGGATCTCTCCACGGTCCAGACTGCAGTAACTCATCTCCTGAAACCTGCCCTTGCTGGGATAGGGAGCTGCTGAAGGAACTTCTGTGGACAGAAGTTGGACAGCCTGGCATTCCTTTTGTCTCCAGGCAGCAGGAGGGACTTTGGCTGCTGATTTTGCAGTTGTATTTCTTCAGTGGTTTTTGTGCTTGGTACCTGAATATGGCCCAGCTCTGTAGGAGAGGGAGAGTGAGGTCTGTACGTAGAGATCATTCAGGCTTCTTCTGCACCTGATAGCAGCAGGAGCAGCAGCAACAGCCTCATGTAGCCTTGGTTAAAAAAGGTGTTCCTTCAATGTTTAAAAATCAACCTTCTTTTTCAAGGGGACATCAATCATGCAGGAGCAATTGGATGGCTTTAGGCATGAACAAAGGGGGAATTTTTCAAATCTGATGAAAAGTTCAGGTACTCAATTGTCATTTAATTTTAACTGCTTCTCCTCTCTCTCTTCTTCAGATGAATACAGAAACAAATTGCCTCTAGTAAAAAGATACATTTTTTCATTAGATATTGGAGGTCATAATTTTAAAAGAAAGCCTTGTTGCATAAAGCTGCATTTTATACTGCGAATGTGCTGTCTAAAGAAATCACAAAGTGGGGGTTGTAGGCATAGTCGTGACCTATGTATTTAGTTTTTTGTTTTTAATTTAACAATCTTATAAAAATTAGTTTCATAAGAGAAGGGTAAAAATGGCTTGAAAGAAAGTTGGCTGTTGTTGTCTTTGAAAACAGAACTAATTCTCCAAAATCTTGAGCTGATTTCCTAATTAAATTGTTTAATTTTTTGTGGCTTCTATCATGAAAACATAAATGCACAATATTGTCAGCAAAGACTGTATTACTTCACAGGTGAGAAAATGCCCTGACAGTCAAATCTGTGTGTAGCCAAGGAAATAGCTGGTTTAAGTGGTGGATAAATGGAATTTTGAACTTTGAGCTTTATATATTTTCTAAGTTACTAGCAAAACTATAAAAGGTTTCTTGTTTTGAGAATTACTTTAAGGGTAGTTTGGACACACAGAGTAATCTGGGAGGCAGTACCGGTACTTTTGAAACCTTGTTTTCCAAGTTAGGTGTTTTAGATTCCATTTCCAGAATAAGCTCTGCTCTGTTCCTCACCAAAGGTTGTCATGTGCTTTTGACAGCAGAGTCACTGCAGTGTAAGGAAGTGAATGGTTGCTTTAAGATAAAGTTTAAATATTAGTTTGTTTGTACTTATATTCAGTGCTTAGTGATGTCATTGCATATAATTTTGTAGTGTGTCCTGTATTTAACTTCATTTATGTGAATTGTTGGCTCAAGTTACAAATGATCCCAAAATTCAGTATAGCTGATCTGGGGATTTACAAGTTAAAATTGCATCCTGATCCTTGTGGCATTGTTTGTGTTATTTTCTGGCTGGGACACTTAGTTGAGGTTAAAAAAAGCCCATTAACTTGAAATATAACTACTCCATTTGTTTGGTTATCTTGAAAGTTTATCCTAATTTAACTTGTAAAAAGGTGTGCTTGTAGGTATTTTTTCTGGTGGGGAATTGGGTATCTGTTCCTCGCGGCTTATCAATAATCTGCTGGGATTTAAATGGAGTATCTCAGTGTGTGATACAAGTACATGCTGCACTCTCTCAAAGACTGAGAATATTTTGAGCTCCAGCTAGTTCACTTGGACAGGGCTATTGTTTAATTCTTGGTCTAGGAAAAAAGGAGCCAGCAGTGAGCGCACCTCTGGGCAGGGGTTAAACTTGAGACTACGGAGAACTTAAATTCTGATCTTTGATGTTTTCATCCTGTGCTTAAGCAAAGTCCCTGTCTGTGGAGTGCAGTGGTTATTTTGGGGGTCTGACCCCACAAGGAGATCTAGGTGCATTATGTCATCCTTCCTTCAAAAACTGTGATGCAGCATAAAGCAGTCAAAGTGCTGCTTTCATTTTGTTCTTGAAAATTGTTGTCAGGTGTTTCAGAGATGACAGAAGTTGTTTGAACTAGAGATGATGACACATCAAAGTGTATAAAAGACAGCAACATTGCCATCCTGACCTTATTTTGACTGAGTTGCTGCATATTAGTGTTACATCTGGTTCGTGCCAGCACCTGACTGTCCCGGCACTTCAGTCCCATCAGTCTCTGATGCATCTGGGTAATGCTTTCTGTGATACTCTCACTTCTAATTCAGAGTGTACTGATCATTCACTAAATATTTATACAGTCCTTGGGTTTTGATGTTGCAAGATAAAAAGGGTGGGTTTTCTATTATCTTTTGTATTCAAAGGCAAATAATGCATTGAAGCTTTTGATTATTTAAAATATTATAACATAAAATGAAGAAGTTTCTTTGTACTTTGGTCAGTGCTGATGTAACTGTTTCCAGTAGTCTAGAAAACCTTACACACAGTTCATTGATGGCTTGTTTAGACTAAGATGCAGCGTTGTAAGTGCAATGATCATCTGCCAGAGATATGAGAATGTGCTCAGGAAGGATTTGTTACAACGTGTATGGTATCTTATCCTTTGAGGTTTAAATAGAACAAGATGCGTTAAACAAGCACGAGCATGAGACCTGGAATATGTACTCACTCTTTTTAAGTTTTTTAGTGTTCATTTTAATGGTATTTGAAGCAAAGTGTGTGGGTGGAGAGAAGGAAGAGAGGGCTCACCTGTGAGATCTCTCTCTCGATTGCTATGCACCAAAGTGTGGATGTAGCAGGAGCAGGGACAGAGGGGAGGATTCAGCAGCACAAGTTCTTGAAGGTGCACCTGGTGAAAAGGTGATTAATTTGTCAAAGGGACTAAGCCTAAGTATTTATCTGGATTTAATAACGAAACAGGGAGTGAAAATAGACCTCTTAGGCAGGGTGCACGTGTCAGAAGCTGTCAGAGTTGCTGCAAGATCCTTCTGTGATGCTCTAACTCCTGCGAGGAGTCAGCACTGATGTGGTAACGCCTCCCTCGCCTTGGTAAGCTGCAGTGGGATGGGAGAAGGTGCATGAGGCTGCTGCCTTCAATTCGTCTAGGGATATAGTGGTCTTTCAGCTTGCAATTATTATATTTATTTTTTTTTTGTGAGCCACTTCCAGCATTGATTAACTTTGATTAACAGGCTCACATTTCCTGCTCTTGGACCCTGTAACAACAATTAACAGCTTGTTTTTCCTCTAATACACCTCTTTCTAGCAATGCTGAATAAAAGTGCAAGGGAAGAAAAAATCCATACCTGCTAGATCATCAGAGTTTGACTGCTGGAAAAAGACACCAAAGGGAAATTCAAGCTGAAATGTATCAACACTCCAGGGACCTGAGAGTGCCTGATGAACTTGCTTTTACTGCTGTACTCCATCCACATCCTGCTAACAGAGGACGTGGGAGCAGGAACTGTTAGTAAATGCTGAAGCCAACCCTCTCCCTTTACTCCCTTTGTTTTTAGGCCTTGTTTGCCCTGTGGTAAAAAGGTTTGGAACTTGGGGGAGCTGTGCCCAAGGTTGGGCAGAAATGTGACTAAGTAGTGACTGCAGTCACTCGGGAGATGAGCAGGGGCTGTTTCTCTCAGCCTGTAGCTGGAGGTTGGTGTGATGGGCTGGTTTATCGTTGGTGTAAGGTAATTCCAGTGTGTGGAGTCCTGACATTACCTTTGCTTCTGCAAATGGATGAAGATAGTGACTTAATGCAGAGATATTTTTGTTTTGACTGCTGGAAAAAGCAGGAAAACCATTGGCTGAAGCTGGCATCTAAATCTGGACATCTGAATTAGCAATGCAGGAAGCAGTAGCATGGCAAGCAACTGAATTCCTCAGGAGCACTGGTGGCTGGCAGCATGGACTCTTCAGGCTCTTAATGGGTGCAGGCATCTGAACTGTGCAGAGCAGGCATCTCTTTACACCTCTTGTGAAAAATGTGTGTGGGATACTTCCTCTGGATAATCCTTAGGCAAAGGCCAAACTATCACTATCACTAATACTTTCATCAGAGTTCCCAATGAAGTGGTCTTCACAAGGGATTCTTTGCTTGTAATTTTCTTTTGGTCTGAGTATTTGCATGTGGTGGGTTTTGCTTCCACAGCTGTTCTGTGTTTGGTTTCTGTAGTGGTAGGAAATGTGGTATGCTGAAATCAAAGATGAGCATGATAGTCTATTGTAGAAATATGATTCTAAGGGAAAATCCAAGCAGTTACTTTATTGCAGCAAAGATGTGTGGGTTGTTGGTCTTGCTGGAATTCAGTTCATGCGTTTAGGTCTCATGGTAGAAGAAGAAATTTTATTACATGTAATAATTAGCTTTTGAAATAAAGGGGATTATCTTTCATTTTAATCACTCTGCCTTAATAGCAGGGAAGAAAAATCATTGTTTTCTAAGAGTCTGAACTCTGTTCTCAGTGTTTTCTAGAATGACATTTTAATTGAATTTTATGTTTATGGGACTGATACTTAAAACCTGTCATTCTCATGGGTTTTTACCTGTTTCCCCACTGTACATTAACCAGTTGTATTTTTAAAGAGTGTAAACTTCTGTCCTGCTTGTCTTGCCAAACAAAAATTCCATAAATAATTCTTTGTGAAGAGAATTATTACTCCTATTGGTAATTTTCAACATGCAGCTCTAATATTCAGCTACATTTCTCTTGTTAACATGAAGCATTATATATATGCTTCATATCCAGCATGTGAACGGCTTGTAAATAAATTACAAAAGTAGGTTTAAATTTCATGCCTGTACTTAGGGAAACTAATGGATGGTAATCAGTGTAATGGCTGATGATAGATTGTGCTGTGCCAGCAGGGGAACTGGTGCCCAGAAAAAGTAACACCAGATCAGGAACGGCTAGAGACTGGTTGGTGAGTGTGTTCTTCTCCAGATGCTTTTTTAATTCCTTCAATTAACTTGATTAAGGAGCTTAGCTTAAGTAAGCAGAATTTGTGACTTGGAAGCTCTCCCATGTAGTATTTTCCCATTGCCTTAGGAATTAATTCCTTTAGTGCTGTGTCCATGTAAAGCAGACAGCCTTGGTTGCTCCTGTGTCTTGCACAGACATGAGGTGGTGTATGCTTAGTATGAGAGGCACAC
This sequence comes from Dendrocincla tyrannina, assembly GCA_035047865.1. Taxonomy (NCBI): domain Eukaryota; kingdom Metazoa; phylum Chordata; class Aves; order Passeriformes; family Dendrocolaptidae; genus Dendrocincla; species Dendrocincla tyrannina. The sequence continues at coordinate 18,925,263 of JAWWMP010000011.1, forward strand.
ACAGGGGTGGTTTTTTTCCTCTCTGCAATTCATTCTTGGCAGAAATCATAAATCACAGTGATTTCTGCACAGTGCAATTGAATGGAGCCCGACTACCTTATTTTTTATTAGCACTGAGAGCTCCCCCCTGCTTAGATCACCCTGAATCCTTTGTCAGCAGAGCAGAATGTGCATTCTCTGCTTAGGAACCGGGTTCTGTAGGGCAGGGTGAGCTCTGAATGCCATCCTCTGGTTCCTGAGTTAGGCACATGGAGTATCTATGGTGGGGCCTGGCCAAGGCAGTGACTGGGGGTTTTAGGCCTGGGATTCTTTGTTTAAGAGCACACTGGGCCACGTTCCAGTCATAGCCCTTTAAGGTGCGTTTTCTCACTGCTCTTGGGTCTGTGTTGGCTGCAGCTGTGGCACAGTTCACCAAAAGCTTTCCCCCTAAATATTCACTAGTAAAGTGGCTGTTCTTGTATTCTTCTGACCACTGTATTAAGGTAGTGGCTCCCAAGCAAGAGAACTCCTTGGAATATAATTAAATTTCCTAATTGTAGCACCAGTGGCCTTACCAGGTAACCTGGTGCATTCTCTTTCCTACCCAAAGGTTTTATCCTCGCAGCGTGTGTCATTAGATAGGGAATAGGAGTAGGGATGTTAAATGGGGAATTAGGTAGTAGCACAGAGTTCTTGTCCGTCTGTTTGCTTTCCTCATCTCCTCCCTTTTCAATAAGGATGGCAGTTATGTTGTGGTATCCTATATTTTTCTGAGCACAGAAAAGTGGCCTCAGGTGGCACCAATTTCTGTGTATCCTACAGACCCTGGTGGTACTGGGGTACTCACCCATTAGTACCAACTGCAGCACTAAAAGGATTGACTGGTGGGTCTTGAGGCAGCCCGGAGGTCTGCCAGGCTCAGTTCTCATGTTTACAAGTGCTGGCTCAACAAATTGTTGATTTCCAAATTGTAGGTCTTTCACTCTGGTTCTGGCTTTCAGCTTTTTGTATATATATTTCTGCAGTATAAGAAGCTGCAGTGTCTCTCACAGATTGGCATTAAATCCATGCAGTAGCTTCAAAAATTGGGATCTGTGTAAATTAAGTATTTTTGGGTTTTATCCTTAAGAGAATTTGGTAGAGGAGCCTGACACTATATCTACATTTTCTGCTCCCCTTGATTATACTTTGTTCATCAGAAGTGATGGTGTGTTTTGATACTTACTCATGAGTCTAGGTTGGGATTGAACCAGGTATCTACTACCTAATGAAAAGTGAGGTGCTTCCATGATCCTTCTCTTTTTAGTAGTGGGGAGGTAAATGTCTTAAAAGGATTCTTAAAATTGGGTAAAATTTTCAAGCCATGTGTGACTTCCCAGTAAAGAAGCTGACAATGGAATGTACGGGGAAAGGAGGAGGGGAAGGGATGAAAAGGAAAGGGAAACTGGAAAGACCAGGATTGTAACAAAAAGCCCTTTGCCATAAATTTGTGATGAAGATGATAGGCAGGGCAGTCGAATGTATTTTTCCTTTTCATTCCTCCCTTCACTGTGGAGGAAGATCTCTGTGCACAACAGAGATTTTTTTGGTAGTTAGAAGCTCTATTAAACTTCTGGGGTTTAACTCTTCATTAAACTTCCATAGGGTGTAAATTACTTTCTTCAAACTTGTCTCTTATTTTTGATCTCTTCACTGTAAACTGTAATGGAGTTTCTGCTAAATATAAAAAGTGTACAACTGCTCTTGATCCCATGAGTCTAGTAGCAATTTCTCTGTCTGCACAGGACTTTGGGGAGAAGTGTATGTCATTTTTTCTGTTGAAAGAATGACTGGAATTTAAACCCCCTCAGATTTTTAGTATCCTTAGATACTCATTCTTTTTTTTTTTTTTCTTAATCTGTTGGCCAAAAGGCTTGTTTTCCTCCTGAAATAGTTATTTGTAGTGTTTGTGCAGTATCCCACATGGTTTTACATTCAACAGAGTGGTGTGGGTTGTATGTGGCTTCTGAGTCTTTTCCAATAGAAGACTGTGAGATTTAGATGATGTCTTGAAGATTCCTTGCAATAATATCAAATTATGGGAGTTTGTACAAAAATTAATCGTAACACTCTTATTCTGTTTCAGTGGTAGCATACCTAAAGATCAGTACTAATATATTTCTACTGCTATCAAAACTTGCATCCTGGTGCACTTCCAAATAACTTTCAATCTTCCCCCCCGCCCCTTTTCACCCAATGCATTAAAGAATGAAATATAGTTAGTAATTAATTGTTACAAATAAAATGGCAGCTAAAAGAAAATTCCCTGTGGAAGACTGCTTAGCAGGGGGGAACTAGAGTTTAAAGTTATTTTGAGAAATACAGATCTTGCCTTTGAGCTTATAGATCAGTCTGTGTTGAGACTCCTGCAGGCAGGCACAAAGCTGATTTATTTTTATCCATACCTCTATTAGGAAGTCTGGAGTGCGTTTTTAAAGTACTTTCCTGCAGTCAAAAATACCTGGAATTGTTGGCACTTGTAACACGAAATTCTTTGAGGATGTACGTTGTTGGGTCAGTAGTAGAGAGATGTAAATGCTACTCAGAGTAGCAACTTCTCTCACCACGACTTTTCCTAGTTGGAGGCCCTCTCTGACACTGCAAAGTCTATGTTACTTTTTCTCTGTAGAACAGTATTTGTTTGAAAAGGCAACCCTTCTCCTTAATCTGGCTCTAGGACAGTGAAAGATCCAGAAGGAAAATAACATTCCCCATAGCCACTGGTGACAGCCAACACGGCTTCACTGAGGGCAAATTGTACTTGGCAAATTTGGTGGCCTTCTTTGACGAGATTATGGTTTTGGTGGATCAGGGAAAAGCAACTGATGTAATCTACCTGGATTTATGGAAAGCATCTAACACTGTCCCACACGACATGCTTGTCTCTAAACTGGAGAGACTTAGGTCTGCTGGATGGATCCGTCGATGCATAAGGAACTGTCTGGATGGCTGCCCAGGAAAGTTGTGGATGCCCCATTCCTGGAAGAGTTCAAGGCCTGGTTGGATGGGGTTTGAACAACCTGGTCCAGTGGAAGGTGCCCCTGCCCATGGCAGAGCGGTTGGAACGAGATCATAGAATTATAGAACAGGCTGATTGGGAAGAGACCTTTCAGGGTCACTGAGCCCAGCTCCTGGCCCTGCACAGGACCATCCCCAGCAGGCACACCATGTGCCTGAGGGTGTTGTCCAAGTGCTTCTCGAACTCAGGCAGTCTTGATGCTGTGACTGTTCCCCTGGGGAGCCTGTTCCAGTGCTAAACCACGCTCTGTGAAAAACCTTCTGATATCCAACTTAAACTGCCCCTGGCTCAGCTTCATTCTGTTTCCTCGGGTCCTGGTGATCTTTCAAGTCCCTTCCAACCCAAACTATTCTCTGATTCACCACTTCAAGACCCATTCAGAGTTCTCACTAAGGTGTCCTTTTTGTCTTCAGGGGGAGTCACATTCCTGACACCGGGGACATAACTGTCTGTAAATCTTTAACTCCTTAAAGCCCTGTGGCCTTTCCCAGCCTCTCCTGGGTTACCAAGTGTTCTATTCCCTAAATTAATAGCAAACAGAAACCCAAATACTACTCTGTAAAATGGGAAAGCTTTTCTGTGTGTAAGGAAAATCAATTTTGTTGCTTAGAGCTCGGGCAGTTTGTTTCTATGATATTACTTTCTCCATCATCCCCATTTGTCTGTGCAATTGTTCTCTACTGACAGATGGGCTTTAGCAGAGGCGTGTGTTTAAAACAGATGACATTCATTGCTGTCGCTTAAAAATTGTGGGGGTTTTTTGAGAAAACATTTATTTGTTTAACAGGAAGTTGGTTTGTCTTTCTGTTATCACTCCAAAGCTGAATGGAACTTCATTTGTCACCTCACCTGGGAAATACAAAATAATCCGTGCAATCTGATTTTGTGATGATGCTTCCTTAACATGTGTAAAGTGTGTTTACTTAATTTCTGTTCTTTTAAAGGAGAAACTGCAGGACTGATGAAGCATTGCTTCCTGGTTTTGTGTCTTGTGGCTGACTTGACATGAAATCTTCAGGGCACTTTGCCTGCAGCCACAGCTTTGATGTGAGATCATTCTCTTCAGGGTTTCTTGGCAAGATGTGAGCTTGCAGCCCAGGCTGGTCTTCCATGTGATCACTTCCAGGATGTCTGTCCTCTCCTGTAGGAACACAGTTGTCTTTGGGCCTGCTGCTGTTCTGTCGGATTTGGCTGATGTGGCTATTGACTGAAGTAGCTGAGGGGGAAGGGTTAGGAGGGATGCAGATGGTGTGATTGTGTAAGCCCATTTTCCTATTAAACAAAAGAATACGCTTTTGTTCAGGATCAAACTTGTTCTCATGTATTCATCTCCTACATGTTGTGCAAGTACAATGGCTGGGTTCCCTCCAACCTCGCCCTCCCCCTCTGCCTGTGCAGCCCCGAGTGGGGGGAATGGGCCTGACCCCCGCCTGCATTTGTGTCTTCCCTACAACACATCACCCACAGTTTGTCCAGAACAGCCCTTTTTGGACATCTCTGCTACATCAGGCAGTTCAATTCACCCTAGGGGGAAGAATATCTTCAGCTCTTGTCTGCTGCGTTTGGCCAGAGGCACAGTATGTTTCTGTCACCAGAGGTTTGCAGCACTGTTGGAAGTATTAAAGTCATCCAGGTCTTATCAGGAACTGCCTCTAATGGGCTGCTTCAGCAGGAACATCCAATGTGTTTGCTTCCTGCCCACCAACAGTGAGAGCATCTGACAGGTATTGTGTGCTGCTTCAACCCAAATGAGTATTAAATAAAGTAAGGCTCAGATGCAAAAGAAGACAACAAAAGTATTCTGGTCATTCCAGAAGCATTGCAAATTTTCAGCTGTTAGTGAATGTCTTTCTATAAATGGTACAGAGGCAAAGCACTGGAATCATCCTCTGCAAAACATACAGACAGGCACTGTGAGGCTGGAGCCATGTCTTGTAGAGTCTGGCACATCTACAGCAGCCTTGTGGTGCTGTAGATGCCTACAGAGCTGCTGCTAGTAGGTGTTCCTTCTTATCCCCATCCTTATCAGGATACTCCTCCTAGAAAACCAGTTGCAGGCCCCATGATTTCTGAAGACTTGCCAGGCTTGGAAAACATTGACACAACCTAAGACTGATGCTTGGGACAAGGGGCCAGATTTTCACTACAACATGTTATTACAGTTTCAGTAAAGTTCTGGTGAATGACTGTGTCAAGCTAGAGGAGCTGTCGTGTACCTGATCATCGCTTTCTACCATCTGCAGACCTTCCCTCAGCCTGCTCAGGGATCATCTCTGGCACGTTCCCTGGGACTTGTGACTGGCTAGACTTAGCAATGATGCTTTCCAAGAGTATTTTTCTCATCTACGGCTTTCTAGCTTATTTCATTTTAAAGGCCAACTGGCTCCACTACACATTACAGCAAAGGGAATTGCAGCAAAAGGAAGGCAGTGGGAAGGTGTTTAGCCGCCTTTCAAGGCTGTCAGTTAATGGATGTTCTGGGTTTGAAATTGAAACTCTAGAGGTATTGATCCTCTACAAAGCTGTAGAGGTAAAATGTAAAATAAATTGTCTAAAAAAAAAAAAGAAAAAGGAAGCTGGTGAATAGTAGTAATGACTGGAGAGAAATTGCATTATTAAAACTTAATTATTCCTTGGGCTTTAAATCTCGTGTGGTCTGACACCTATTGGTATTACTGACTTGGTGAAGCACAGCTGAGCAGAAATGTAAAATGGCAAATGATCCTGTAAAATGTGAAGTGAAGCTGAAAACATAATTTTCAATTTAGTGTTAAGCCTTTTTTTGGTGTTAATTTGCTCTTTTAATATAACCCTGACACTTGAATATTCAAAATGGCTACGTCAGCCATTTGGGAATGACAGGAAGGTACCAGAAGAGTGGCTGAAGGGTGAAAGATGAATGACTCTGTGCCAGAGGAGCGAGGAAGATGTAAGCAGGAGCTCATGCCTGTACTGAATTCAGACACGAAGTTCAGCTGTGTCCCGTAGGGCAGCTTGAAGTGACTGGAAATTTGCTCCATGGCTTGGGCTGCTGCCTAAATAGGTGGTTCTGCCTTTGAGCTTTTAATTTTTTTTCTCTCTCTTTCCTTTTGCCAGAGCAAGTGTTTACAAAACTGTCTGATATTCCACATCAGAGGGTTTATCCACCTGAAAATAACCTGACAAAATATGATACTAGATTTTGTCCACTTAAGTTTTCTGAGGCAGACCCATCTCAAGGCCATTTGAATGCAGGTGGCTGAAGACAAAAGGGAAGAATGAATAGGAAGGGGTAGTAGAAAGGATGTAGCAGCTTGAACATCTGTAACCTTATGGTGATTGTGGGATAGCACGGCTATTCCTGTTAAATACCCAGAAAAGAAAATAACTGTTTCCTTTCAGGAACTTTAGAACTGAAATGTTGCTGGTTTTATAAGTACTTGCATAGTGAAAAGGGCAATTTTTTTTGTACTATGTTACTATGTTTGTTTTTTGAATTACATTGCTGTTTTCTAACTGAGAAGTCATTACGCAAAAAAACCTGTTTACAGACTTCAAATGTTTTTTGTCATCTTCTATGCTTGTTCAGAATATGTGTCTGCATCTAAATCCAGCTTTCAGTATGAAAGAGGTCAATTCCAGAAACACAAGCAGAGAGACGGAAGGCATAAAATCAACCCAAAACCTCAAATCAGCTCAGTTCCAGAGTACAGTAGATGAGAGTATTTAAAAATATACATTCGGCTGTATTCATTGCTACTCAGGATTCTTTCTGCGTTCTTCATCATATGACTAAACTGCTTCTAAGTCGGGTGGTACAGATGGTGTGGTATTTCAGATTATTCTAATTCCAAGCAGCTAAATGCACAGTCTTTTTTAATAACAAGCTTATCCTGAATTTTGAAACAATTACATTTTTGTAATGTTACAAATCAAGTTACTCTCTACGGAGGAATGTCCTTGGGATTTTCAGGATTTGCATTCCTTTCGGGAATTGAAAAAGTCATGACTTACTGCTGCATTGTTCATCCCACATGTTAAATGTCATTTGCTAAGTGTGCATGCAGCATACAATTTTGTCTGTAGCTCAGGATAGCTTCGAGTAGCCAAGTATTTTTATGTGGTTGCATTGTTACTGCATATTCCCAGTTTGACAAAGGAAGCCAACGTTGTTGATTTATTGCCCATTTTGAACAACGTTGGATACCAGGATCTATAGTTGAATCCAGGCTAGCCAGTCTTTATAAGGTGCCAGAAATGTGCTTAATTCATTGTCACCCTCAAAACAGTGTTGTCATGGTTATGTAGCTGTTTGCACACTGGGAACAGAGCTGATAGACATTGGGCCTTGTGCCTGTACCTTGTCTATGTGGAGGTAAAAGTTCCTGTCCTTGAACATATAAACCCTTCTGCATTGATTTGCACAGCACAGCACATTGGATGTTTTCCTTCTTCCTTCTGTAGGGATTTCAGGACTAGGGTTGTACTCAGAGTGCTCAGACACTGAGGGGATTGGTTCTGTTCAGGCAGCGGGGGAAGGAACAGTTTTGGTGCCCATGGAGGAGAGGCCTTTGTTCAGAACCTGCACTTGCCTCTGTCTTGATGTTCAGGAGGCCTTGCTGGCTGCTGACAAAGCCCAGGTTGGCAGGGGAGGTGACAGTGAGCTCTGGCTGCAGGAAGGAAAAAACCAATGAGGACCAATAGCAAAAAGACTGAGAACTGCTGTGTAGACATTGGAAATGCTGCTGGATAGAGGCATTGCCTTCCCTGCCTTTTGTGATAGACAGTGTCATTAGTTGGGACTCACCTGCTGCTTCTCACCTTTCTGCTAAGTGTGAATTTAGCAGGACTAACCTGAGCCTTAGTGTGTTCTTGATGTAGTTTTGAATTGCATTTATGTGCTGTCATTTCTTGTACATGTTTTTCAAGCTTTCTGCTCATCTAGTTTGTAATGCAGAGGGAAATATAACTATGAATGCCGAAAGCTGACATTGCACAAAGCATGTTTCTTTTGTCAAAATTATGTTCTACTGGTGCCAACACACCAAACTGTTAAAAACGCACCCTATTTAATGACAGCAAAGTGATGTCCCAGCAAGCCTTTCTCTGGTAAGTATAATTTGTGTTTATATTGTGAATAATTTCCCAAAATATTTTGGCAGTCTGCATGAGGACACTGCTAAGCGACATTGACACACTTTTCCTGTTTGGAGTTGTCTTGTTCCTGTACAGTACATTTAGTCTAATCATCATATCCTGACAAAGCGCAGCATGAATGTGAGACTGTGAGACAGAAATTATTTGGGTTACAAAAATGAACAGTCTTCTCAGCCAGAGATTTCCAGGTGCTGATTATTTTCAGCAAAAAGTCTTTGTCACAGGGATAACTGATGAAATTTTCTGTTTCAGTTGTCGTCACTAAACAAATATCATGGAGAGGTTATATATTAAGCAAGATTGAAATATTTTCTTGTTTATTTTAAACTCCTATAGTGGTTTGAAATTACTGTAAGAGCAAAGATTTGTGAAAACCTTCAAAGAAAACTATACAGTGAAAATTCGTGTTCTTTTTATTTCTGAATATTCATGTATCTAGAGAGAAGATACACAGGCAAGGATTACAAAAAGTCACAGCAGTTGAATGACCGTGCTGTGCTTTGGCAAGTTTTTATTAACTTGGGAGATGGTAAGAAGGTTTTACAACCAAATGTTTTTGGAAATGGATTGAATAGTAACTAATCTGAAAGGAATACTCTTCTGTCCTTTTGGGTTGACTCACAACTTTTACTAATCCTGTGTGGTGTATCCGTGCAGTGCTGCAGACAGGGAGCCAGTTTGGGATACCTTTGGCGGGTGAATTGTCAGTCACTGCTTCCCTTTGTGGGCACGCGCTGGGCTTTCCCAGCAGCTGCTGCTGTGGGGCACCTGCACAGCTCCATGGGGAGGAGCTGCCTGGAAGTTCTCATAGTAGTGGTGTGAGTGCGAGTTTTCCAAGGCATCTGCACTGCAAGCGTGTTACCTGTGGAAGTGGGGAGAAGGTGTTTGTTGGTGGAGACAGGCTGGGCCCTGGTGAGCTGTGCTCCTCCAGCGGCAGCTGCGGATGGGGTGAAGGTCAAGGTGTTGTGGCTGCTGCTGTTCTTACCTCAGCATGGGTCTCTGCCATCTGCTTGGTGCGAATGCACAGGGTGCAGGCAAGGAAAGGGAATAGATGGTGGCTCTGAGATAGGTTTGGCTCCTACAAGCCCCCAAGGGGGCCATTGTGAGCTGCCAAGAGGACTCTGTGCATGAGTTGCTCCCTGTGGAGCTCAAGTTACTCTTGCATGGGTTCTGAGCTGGGGCATGTGTTACAACCTCTCACTGCCTCCTAGAAACTTTTCATGTCAGCTACTACTAAGCTCCAGCAATCAGAGCTATTAGATCGCTGCCAGCACAGGGTGATAAATAATTAAATGTTGGATTTTTTTTCACTTACTTGTTCAAGTCCACTGATACTTGAATGAGGTCAGTATGGCTATAGCTGGCCTTCTAGCAGAAGCTGAGAACTACCAGCTACACAGGACCAGGATGTGTGGGAGAAGGTATTTGATGAAAGGTACCTTTTGGTGTTTAGGAAGTTCTGCATCTTGAATGAATCACCAACTATAAGATTTTTTTTTCACTCTTGTTCCGTCCTATGTCCATGCAAAGCCATTTGGCAAAATAGTACATCCTATAATTAATTTATGTAGTAATGTCCATGTATGACCAAAGACCTAATATTGTAAGATACAGTTTCAAACCTAAGTACTTATGAAGCACATCCCAGAGTAAAGGCACAGTGGTGTGTGTGTATCAAGGTACTCATAATGCTGCATTTTACTCCTGTGAATTACTGATCTATCTATTAGCAGCCTATTTATGTTACAGTTTGGGGCACATGAGGAAGAATGTCAGTGGCTTGCCAAGTGAGTCAATTCGGTGTTTATAATTTCTTGGTGATCTGCCAGGGAGTCATCTGTGCCAAGCTTAGTTTCTCATGTGATCAGGAAGTGATACAGGAGGATGCACTGAGGACTTCCCCAGCCCTCTCCCCTCAGCACCCTGGCAGGAACGTGGCAATTGTCTTGTGCTTTAAAGGGGAAATTTTCAAAGGCACGTAGAGCTAAATCTCATACAGAAATAGCTGAGGTTCCCCTTGAAAGTCTGATGTTTTTTCCTTTTCATTTCCTTTCAAGCTCAAATAATCAACTTTTTAAAAGCAGATATCCAGTCCCTGAGCATGTGTCTCCCAGGAAAGCTTGCTTAGCTGGTAACACTTACTCCCTGTTGCTTCCCTGTGTGTATATTAGTGTCACTATTTAATTTCCCCTGGGATTATTAGCGTGCAGTAAAGTATTGGACTTACTTCATTGGGCTGAATTGTCATCATACCTTTGAAACAACCTATGAGTGCTTCTGCAATACTGGAAATGGCAAACATCAACTTAAATGTAATTACTGCATAAAGTTTCAGATTCCTTTTACATGGCTTGGAAAGAAGTAAGGGGGATCATTCGAGTTGATCTCACATGGAGAACTCCTGGGAATTGTTGTGCATCTTCGTGCAAACGTGACATGAGGGGCCTGGTGGCTTGTGTTTATTTTTTAATTCTCAAAGATTAAAATTACGTGCTACAAGTTGATTTTTCATGCTCAGGTGTGTGTATATGTACTCATGTGGGACCAGCAACCAGAAAATAATATTTTCGTGTAGTAACTTAACTGTGATGTTGTTTTGAAAAATCAAATTTTTACTCTTTTCTTTTTTAAAAAAAAAGAAAACTCACATAATGTAGATGTGGTTTCATTTCTGTGTTTAATACATGGAGAACACAATTTACATGGTGTTTGCCATTGTAAATAGTATAAGGACTTCTCAAAGTCAGTTGAATGGTAAATTTTACAGTGGTTTTTTTTTTTTTGTTCCCCCCTAGACTTCTCTTTTTAATTCCTTCTATTGTAAATACATATTTCTCATCTTCTTTCAGAAATGATCTTTGGAATGGGGCAGCGTGTCTGGGGTAGGAGTTCTTTCAAAGGAAGAACGTGGACTTGTGACTTGCCAAGTAAAGTCTTGCAGGATGTTTTCTATGAGAACATTTATGCCCATCTGCTTTTTGGTACTTTATGACAACCAACTGTCACCCGGGCTCTTCAGCCTCTTGAGAGTCTGGAGATTTTTTGCTTCTTGAAACACTTCATCACTCTGTCAGTAAATAAACTGAGTGGGTCTACTTGGCTATATTTGAGCATTCCTGGGCTTGGCACTTGTTTTGCTAGAAGACTGAAGTATGTCTGCTGGTGCAGAGAGTTTATTTGATCCCGTGTCAATCACCTATTTGAGTTTATAGGATTTTGTCTTCATTTTTATTCCTTTAGTACCTTTATTGGTTTACCTTTGCTCTCTACCTGAGCTCTAAAATGTGAATGAACACTACCCGGGCTGCAAAGAGTCTTTCCTGGGTGCTTTCTTACCAAGTTTGTCTGTGGAAGCAAAGAAACCATATATTTGAAAAGCATCTATTCCCCTTAATTTGTCTTACTGTGCTCCCGCCCTTCTCATCAGGTGAATACTGAAATATAGAAACTGTGAATTAGCCTGCTGCCCATTAGCAGGAGGAACATCTCCAGTTGCAGTAGCTGCCCACTAGAAACATCTGCCAAAGAACCGAAATTGTCATTTTTCATTTGTCTTTCCATGGCTCCTCTTCCTCATTCTCTTTTTATTTAATTTTTTTTAGCTCCTTTATAAAAAAAAACAAAACCAAACCTAAATCTTGATGGATTTTGTTTATATTTTCCTTTTCTTTAAGGCCATGTATAAGTTTAAAAGAAACATATTTTGCTGCCATTACGCTGCATTTGTTTTAATAAGGGCAGAGAAGCTGAAGCCTCTGTCACCAGGGCCCAGGGAAGAGGACACGTGGAAATAAAAGTCGGTTCTGACACAGTGCCTGTTTTTGAGGCTGTGAAACAAAAGCTCAAGTGAAAGTGAAGCTACCGGTGAACATAAAGTTTATCACTGTTGCTGGGGAATAGCGTCTGCCTGCCTCGGGCCTGCTGTGAACTTGGCCAGACAAAATAGGTGGAAGGGCAGAAGGTGGGGAATGTCTGCATCCTATTCTGAATTGGAGGAAATGACTGTCTGCGCTCCGTGCGCTGGTGGGCTCCGCATCCTGCTGGCAGGCTGCTTAGTGCTGTGGGACACTGAACCCAGAGTGGGGAATTGCCAGCCCTGCTGTTCAAAATAACTGCTAGGGATGAGAAGAAGCTCTTTAAAATTATGCCGTGGGTTTGCTGTTGACTTTCTTAAACTAACTGGAAACTTTCTGCCTTTTTTTTTTTTCCTTTCAGGGACGTTTTTTCTCTGAAAACATTGCTGCTAAAAAGCTCCAAACAGGAGGAGTAAACCCAGTCAGCTTGTCAGGTCACTGGCTCAGCGTAACGGTGCTTTCATGAGGTAACAGTGGGCCAAAGTCAACTTTTCCTTCTCCTTTGTAAACCTGCAGCCAAGCAATGGGCCAGAAAATCTCAGGGAGCATAAAGTCTGTGGATGTGAGGGAGCCCCCTTATAGACCTGTCAAACGAGAGCTGAGAGGCCCGGATTTTTGCAAGCCAGCCCGACTGGACATGCTGTTGGACATGCCCCCTGCCAAGCTGGAGGTCCAGTACAAACACGCTTGGAACAACGAAGATCGCTCCTTAAATATATTTGTAAAGGAAGACGATAAACTGACTTTTCACAGACACCCTGTTGCCCAAAGCACGGATTGCATCCGGGGCAAAGTCGGCTACACGAGGGGCCTCCATGTGTGGCAGATCCACTGGCCCACGAGGCAACGGGGCACTCACGCCGTGGTGGGAGTCTCCACGGCCGAAGCGCCACTGCACTCGGTGGGATACACGTCGTTGGTTGGCAGCAACAGCGAGTCGTGGGGCTGGGATCTGGGGCGCAACAAACTCTACCACAACTGTAAAAACCAGCCCGGGGTCACGTATCCTGTCTTTTTGGAACCCGATGAGTCTTTTGTACTCCCAGACTCCTTACTGGTGGTTTTGGATATGGATGAAGGGACGCTTAGCTTCATGGTCGATGGACAGTATCTTGGAGTGGCCTTCAGGGGACTAAAAGGGAAAAAACTTTACCCCATAGTCAGTGCAGTTTGGGGGCACTGTGAAATTACAATGAGATACATCAACGGACTTGACCGTAAGTGTTACCGAATTTCTTCATTCCAATGTCTTGCAACTTCTCTCATGTGGGTGTTTTGTCTTTGCCCTTTTGCTGTGGACAGTGTGCTGGGGGGAGCAGAGTGGTCGCTGTGAGTAGACTGCACCTTGTATTTACTGTTTGCCACTGATATATCTCAGTCGTGTCTAGTAATGATGGTATGGATTGTATCAAAATATCTTCCTTTTTGGTGAGCTGAGTGGCAAGAAATCTGTGTCCAAAGAAAGTGAACAGGCTGAGAAAAAGACACTGAGAAACTTCCTGGGTATATTTAACAGTAAAATTCTTGTTTACTGGAGGATATGTTTTAAATCTGTGGTTTCCAAATAGGATTTGCGGATCCTGTAAAAATTTCCTGTGCTAGTGGAAACTCTTACATGCTGTGCATAAACATACTTGAATGCAGGCCAGTAGGCTTTCTTTCTGTGGTTGCCTTCCCAGGACCTTCAGAAGCAGCTGTGGATCCCCAAGAATCTGGGAGCTCAGGTCGAATACTGCTTCCAGCAGTTTTCCTGAAAGAGAGCTCTGTTCCTTAGTTCACTTCAGAAGGTGCTCTCTCAGGGTGTTTTCTTCTCCAGAAATCTAGGATTTTGGATGAGCATGGGCTATTTCTGATCTAAAGGGGTAGTGTCAAATTAAATAGGTAGTAAGGAGCAGCATGTTGCTGCTGCGACCTTGGAGTAGTGGCCTTCCAGCAGATGAGTTGCAGGACTGGGCCTTGTCCAGTTCTTCTCCCTGCTCAGCTGGGCGAGCGCTGTGCCAGGGCTGAACACAGCCCAGTTATTTACCACCAGTGTCCTGGCCACTGGGACCTGGGGAAGGGAAGGCTGGATGAGGTCTTAAGTGGAACTTTGTTCTTGTTTAAGACTGTATTATCTGAGCTACAGGAGGAACTACAAATATAAATGTATAGATTTACAAAAAATACATGATTGGGCAGAATTTTCATGGTTTTTTTGCTTTTTGAATGGGACTTGGTCTTGTAAAAAGAGAATACATCTGCCTTTCAATTAGTAATTTCCAAAAGAGTTTGCTATTCTTTTCAATTAGGATGGAGTGGTCTAATTTTTTTCCCCTGTCAAAAATTAATTCTCTGCTTGTTAATCTTATATCTGACATACCAAGTAGAGACATAATTAAATAATTTGACCCTGTTTAAGATTACCTTTCCGTAAACATCTGCACCAAGTACTGGGGGAAAGCCTTTTTATCCATAGAAGCCCTGCAGGTTATTACAGCTAAATGCTAAATGGCAGCTTCCCAGGTTCTTTCATGCAGGGGAATATCCGAGGATCGTAAGTACTTTGCAATTACTCAGACATTGCAGAGTGATGTGCTGACAGTCTTTTCTTTGGATGGTGGGGGAGAGAGACTTTTGCAAGCTGAATATTTGTTTGCGAAAGCGGTTTTTCTAATACTGTGAATATCAGCAGAACTAAGCAAAATACAGCTCAGCTTGGTCCACCACGTCCACACAGGGAATTGTTCTGCATTCCTTTTGTAGCCTTCACGGGGCTGCTCAAGGGAGCTCTGCAAAGATGAAAACACAGGAGGAGGATGTGAATGAGTTTGGTAGAAATTATAAAATAAAAGGAGCTCAGTAGAGACGGGATAGCTGTGGTCTGTGAGATGGCAGAGGGAAAGACTCCCATCCGGTTTCTCGTGGGATAATTTTGCTGGAAGAGGCGGGATAGCTTCCTAAACTATCCCTGAGAAAGTCAAAGTCTCTATTTTTTTTAAACACGTGAACCCGTGGATAAAAGTAAACTTGTAAACACAACTTCTATGTTGGCCTGAGTGTTAATCTGATCATGTGAAGAGGAAGTTTAAAGCCACTTGGCCACGGGGCAGTTTGACATCCTGGAATCACATCATTTGTTATCACATGTTCACCAATCCATTACTGTCCTGCAACAAACCCAGCATTCAAGAAACCCAATTACCTTGTTTAACTGGTGCTCCAAAGCAAACACTGTCTCTTCTCTGCTAAAGGGGTTTCTGGTCAGTCTGCCCTTGTGTAACAGTGTGAGTTTGGTCGTGGCACTCTTCATGTTGTTCTCATTGCACTTTTGATTACAGGTTTTTATAATTGCTTGTTCTTGTTAAAATTGGAGTTGATATTGCGGAACAATTGCTCACAATTTTAAATACTTTTGAACATATATATGTGTGTGGGTAGTTATTGTTTGATTCCTTTTTAACCTTATCAAGTCTCTTTTTGCGTTTTTTTTTTTTTTTTTTTCAATCTTTCCCTGCCCCCCTCTTCCTTGGGAGTATCTGATACTTCTCAGTGCAGCTTTTAGCAGATCTGGCCATAGGAACGTAGCTGTTTTTGAGACTGCTGTCAAGCAGTGCCTTGTAACTTGCTCTTTAGTGATTGATTGTTGCTGCTCAGAATGCATACCACAGCTTGTGATGGTTGTTTGTGAGGTGTCCTACAGAGCAAACGGAGACCTCAGCTGCAGGGATTTCTAGTGTTTTTAGTACTTGCTGCTTGAATAGAAGACCTCTGAATACTTGAAAGGCTCATATATTTCAGTTGCCTGGCAAAGACTCAGAGGCTTACAGGAATGGAAGAGTGAAAGGCTCGAATGATGGGCTTGTGCAGCTGCAATGAACTTAAACATATATCATAGTGGTAGAGAGATGATGCAGACTTTGAAGTGTCTTAATTACTGCATAGATGGCAGATTCACAGAGGGATAAGGCTGCAGGTCAAAGATCAAGAACCTGTGTGCCCTCTGATCCCTGGATATTGCTCCTAGAATAATGCTGTAGTTAAGATAAATTGTACTTCTTCCAGCTGCATCTGATACCCAGAGTATTCTGCCTCAGAAACTACTTTGAGCATCACATGATGATGTTCCGTGACTCTCACAAGATGGTTTTTGGCTCACATTTGAGAGACTTGGAGTTGCAAATACTCGTCAGGGTTTGGGAGGGAAGGCAGGGGGACAGCACGGACAGTGCTCATCATAAGCACATCAAGTTCTTCCCAGGGCAAACTTCCTTGATCAAACGCTATCAGTATTTATCACAGTGATGTTTGCCCAGTGTCTAAGATGGACAGAATTTACAGCAGCCTTCTGACTCTTTGCCTGTTGCAATAATTAAAAACCCCAAATAACATAAATGCAGTATATGTGATTTTTTGGATCAGGGTGCGTGCATGTTTACAGAAAGCTCATCTATTTATATCTGGTGTTTGATGAGGAGTCCTGAAGACTATTTATAGACTGGAACAGAGAAATAGCAAAAAACTTCTGTGTAAATGCACATTGCAGATCATGATTGAACCTCCATGTTTAAACAGGGCATTGGGAGGACAATCAATAAAATAGTGCTGTGGTGGAAAGCTTGGTCATCTAGTCGGTGAGCTGAACTCACTGCAGTTCTTGCACTAAACCTTGCATAGCCCTCACACAATGTTTAAAATAATTGTGGAGCTGAAAGCATTTGTCTGGGAAGAGAAAGCTTTACTTGCACGTGTAATTTATGGAAAATATTTGCCTGTACCTGTACATATTTTAACCTACAGATCCTTCTGGCAGTATTTGACCCTCACTGGTGAGAGGCCCTGGGCTCTCTGTCAGGGGATCTGTGGTCATTAACCACTGTTTTTAACATCTCTATTTACAAACCCAGATGAAACAGAAGTATTATTCAAAGTGTGTGCTTTGAACTGACCTGCCATGAGTGAACAGGTGGACTAAAGCCATCACCCAGCTGGAAATTTGGGCTCCTGGATTTTTTGTGCCAGCAGCCTGCTCACTGTGCCTGCAGCTGAGCTGATGCAAGTGTAGAGCTGAAGATGTCTGGAGAACACTGGCTCCGTTTAGGGAGTTGTGTCTGCTCCTTGTAGGGGCCCAGCAACAGTGGGAGGGAGGTTTTGGCACGTGGGATCTGCTCATACCTTTTGCTCTCAGCTGTGCAGAAGAGCACAGTGTTCTCAGACCTTTGAGACTCAGTGTTCTCTCTGAGTCTCTCAGACCTTTGGCTGTGTGGGTCTAGAATTTTGAAATAAGGATGAAGTTTCTAAGCTAAAATAACACCTTTGGAGCTGTGGAGCTATGCACAACTTCTTTCCTTTTTCCTACTGTTCTCAGTTTATTTTAATTTGCGTTG
>JAWWMP010000011.1:18942752-18959192 GCA_035047865.1 Dendrocincla tyrannina
CAACAGTGGGAGGGAGGTTTTGGCACGTGGGATCTGCTCATACCTTTTGCTCTCAGCTGTGCAGAAGAGCACAGTGTAACCCCTGAGTCTCTCAGACCTTTGGCTGTGTGGGTCTAGAATTTTGAAATAAGGATGAAGTTTCTAAGCTAAAATGACACCTTTGGAGCTGTGGAGCTATGCACAACTTCTTTCCTTTTTCCTACTGTTCTCAGTTTATTTTAATTTGCGTTGGTCTGTGTCTAACATACCATAATTGCTAATTATAAATATGCGCTCTTCCCCTTGGAGGCCTTTTTGCCATAAAGAAATCTAAGTCAGAACTGTGGAATTGTTAACTGCCAGGAGAAATACATAATCTCTCTTCAAACTCTGGGTTTCCCCCCAAATGGTTTTCAATTAAACTTTTTTTAACTGATAGGGGTTTTTTGTTTATCTAAGCCTGTTTTGTGCTATTTATGTAATGCATGACTCTGGAGGTTGCAGTGGAAATAATGCACTCTGAAAATCCAGTATTGCTAAACCTTAGGAAGGGTTTTCCCTGCAGACGTGCAGTCAGAGGATAAAGCAGCAGTAATTAAGCAGCTAATGTTGTGAAGAAGCAATCTTTAGCTTTTGAGGTAATTTAACAGGACCCAGCATTTTCAGTTCCTGCTTCAGTTGTCGGATAAGTATTGTTGGGATTTTTTTTGTCTTCTTCCACATGCACCTCCCTTCCCTGGTTTAAATGCATTTTTTGTCCTTTAATCCTAATTTGTTGACACTTTCTAATTAATTCTCAGGCTTTTCTCAGCAGGTTGAAACCACTGTATTGTCACTAGAATATGCCACTCAGTTAATTGGCTTTTTGCCCCAGCCACCCCCCCGCCCCTTCTTGGTGGTCTCTCTCCCAGATACTTTTCTTTTATTCAGACTGCCCGTTTCTTTCTTCCCTTCCCCAGCTGAGTTTCTCTTCTCTTGTGTTACTGTGCTCTAATTAATAATAAATTCTTACCTATCTTGGGGTTTTTTTTCTTGTCCCAGACTTCTGGTAGGGCACTTTTTGTTAGTGATAACCACAGAACATCAGGTACAGTGTCAATCTTCCAGAGGAAGGACACTGCAGACTTTAGCTGTAATGATGAATGGGCTTTGCAATGGGTCTTTTTTGGGGAATGTTGAGTATTTATATTTTTTCATTTGAATAAGTTAATTGTAACGGTGCAGAGAATCCTCTGATGACCTCAAGTTAGTAACAAGTAGTTTTGTATGAAATTATGTAGCTAGAAAGAGCTTCTCAAGCTCCTGTGCTTGTAAGATTAGCCTTGACTTGTTTTATACAACTTTGACCTGTTAAGATTTCCAGTGTTAGAGCCTCCTCAGACAATCTAAGGCACACATCAGCTTTACCAGATAACAGGGGTTTTTTTCTTTTTTTTTTTCTTTTCTTTTTTTTCCCTTACAGTCTTGTCTAGTTTGTTCATTAGCAGGGAATCCAGTTATCATTGGCCTAAAACTTGCGAGGTGCTGGCATCCTTTATTTTAAGCTCAGGAGTTCCTGAGGTTAAGAACAGGCATCAGTAGTCCACAGCTGTGTTATGGCTTATTTGCATCCCGACCTACCTGTGCTTTGGTTCGTAGAGGTGCCATGGCAACCACCAAATCTACAATTTTAAGGAAAAGAATGCCTGTTAGTGTGTTCTGATCATGTTTCCACTGATTTCCCATCTATCCTGCTTATAAGAAATAAGAAATAGAAGAGCAATGACTACGCCTCTGTTCTCAAAGTTGAAGTGAATGTTGTAATCTCAAGTTACACTTTGAATATCACACTTATTACACGAAATTAGTAATTAGAAACTTGATAGCCTTGCTTAATTCTTGTATAAATTTGCTCAAGCTACGATGCTGGAGTTGCTCAGCAATGTGAAGTTCACATAGATTTATATTAGAAGTGGAAATCTGTAAAGGGTTTTCTGTTTTTATTATTTGCTCCGTCTGTATTGCTGTTGGCAATTATAGAGCATAAATCCAAGCTTCAATGCAGATATATTTATTTTATTGCCCAAAATGCATGTGCTTTGTCAATTTTCACTATGTTTTCATACAAATTTCCTCATAGGTTATATTCCTCCGTAAGATACTGCTTTATCTGTCTCTCTAGCCATAGAAGATTCTACCCTTCTCTAATCACAAGTGCTTTCTACAGATGACCTCTTTCTCTTCCCTTAAATCCAGTGTAGCTGTTTTACTGGAGAGATAAGCAACCTGAGCTCAGAGCAAATTTCACTTTAAAAAAGAGTATATCATGCTGAGTGGCAATATACCAGTCTTTATAGTATGGCAAAATCCATATTTTTGCAGTTACTGGACAGGCAATGGGCCTGAAAAGGAGCACATCTAGAATTGTTGCCTGTTCTGTATGTGGTTCCACAGGCAGTAGTGGTGGTGCTGTCCCTCTCTGAGTAAATGGGAATAAAGCTGCCCCAGCAATGGCCCTGTGTGACAGGAATGTCGAGGTGTGAAGTCAAGCACTTGGAAGCTGGCAAATGGCAGAATGGGCTTTGCTTTTTTGCAGCTGAAGGTCTGATTTGGGCAGCTTTCATTCCCCTCCTCCCCAGACAGGGTTTCGCTCTGCCAAAAGGCGGTAAGTTCAGCTGCAAGTCATCCTTTTGTATTCATTTTTGCCAGCACCTTTTCCTTGACTTTTTTCTCCCCAGTCTTCTGTGACTGCGAGCTGGTGTGTTTTGTAGTTTCCTCAGGACAGCCAGTGTGGAAAGGCCTGGAGCACGACAAGTCCCTGGGTTCTCAGGTTTGGGTTTATGTTGCTCTTGGAAGACAACAGCAGAAAAGCTCTGCTAGTGGGAACAGCACTGGGTCAAAGATCCCCCTCATCTGGTTTGAGTTGCAAATTTAACGTCAGTCTTTCACTTCACACTGTTTTGGGGTGACTGATGATCAAATCTGTCTTCAGGCCTGTTATCAAACCTGATTTTTGTTGAAAAACCTTCACCACTAGAAGTGTGAGATAAGGCATCTCAGTCTTCAATGCTGGCACTCAGGGTTGAGGCAGAGGAGGTATTACATTAGAAGTTATTGACACGATTGAACTTCATGTACAAACACTGTAAGGCTGCTTTCAGTTGGTTAAATATTATTTTTAAATGTTACTTGGTGGTGAAACATGGAAGATAAAATGATAACACCACAAAGAGAATTTCTGTGGTAATTTGCAACAAACTGACCATTTTGTGTGGCCTTCTGCATATTGGCCAGGACTCTGTGTGACTCCTTTGGAGTTGCAGGTCTCCAGTGTTGATGCTAAGAGTGCTCATTGCAATGGAAAGATTACTCACTAGGAACTCTGGATAGGATATTTTTGGTAATGCTTGTTCACAGTGGGCTTAGCAGGCAGTGATGGAGTTAGGCATGTGTCTGAGGTAGCCCCAGAGCAGTTAGCCAAAGCTATGCCTGTATTTTTCATGCTCAAGCCTGAGATGGCACAAATTTCATAAGTATATCAAACTTGTATCACAAATAACTATATAGGAGTATCTCTTTGCTACTGTGAACGTTTCTTTCTGAAAGTAATGAACTTCCAGATATGGCTCATCTTTAAGCCAAAATGCATTTTGAGCAAGGGAGTAGGTAACTTTAAAAGAAGGAAAACTTTTGACAGCCATGTTTCTCGCAACAGATTTTTGTTTCTCCAGGATGCTGCATCTCCATTGCAAATGGGAATTCATGTGTGCATGTATTGTTTGGACATGACATTTAGAGATATGGTGCTTCTGCTTCTCAATAAAAAGTAACTATAAATATTTAATAATATTCCTGTGTATGTCACATATCTGCATGCCTATTCACTATGCCACTGAATAGGCCTCAAAGCTTTGATACGGCATCTTGAAGCTAAAAAAATCTGCTTCCTCCTCCCTGTGGTCTCAGCAAGTTTGACAGCTACAGTATATTTGACCAAGACGAACTGATTCACTTCTTTTAGATTCTGCTGCTTTTCCTCATTTCTTGTAGTGTTTACCTTTTATATTTTGTCATTCTCTTAAGCATAGAGCCTGTAATTGCTCTAAAAAATGCTTTCCTCTGTCCATCAAAACAAAACAGAGTGTGGGGTTATATTAGTACCCTGTTCACACGTTCAAAATTGAAATGCTTTATGCTTCTGAAAATGCCTCATTTCCAAGTGTACATATTATGTAGAACATGTTGTTTGAAGAGACTTTTTAAAAGACCTTTAGAAAGGTTAAAACAATTTTTAAAGGCTTAGAAATTTGGTTTGTTTAAGCACTTAATGATTTTTTTAAACAGCGAATTTTAGTTTCAAATCTTGCATAAGTATTATGGAAACAATGTATTTCCACTGAACACAGAACTCCTCCCCAGTAAGTTGCCTCTGGTGAAACATGTCATCCAGCCATGGGCACTATAATGAACCTGCTGCTCAAATATGTGCAACCCAACATGAGCAACAGCTTCTCCTCCAGCCTCGCTTTGAAGGCTGTTGTATTCTTTGCTGTATTAGCTGCCACCCTGCTGAATTAGCTTATGCACTGAAAAATGGGCGATATTTTGACACAGGTGATGTCAAAGGCTGCCACTTTTTCTGAAATTTGTGGGGAGTGGATTGGGTTAGGTTGGAATGGAACATGTGCCTTGGCTTCTGAAGAAGTGCCAGTTAATTTCGTAGTTCATACTGAGTTTCATTGGACTGGAAGGTCTCCTGCTCACGTGTGTGGACTCACCGTATCTTTGTTATTTTAACTACAGCAATTGCTTTAATGTGCTGCGTTGCAGCCATGACTCCATCCCTGCTCCATGCATGCTCGCCATATGTGTAAACAATTTGCTGATTTTAGTGGTATGACCTGTTGGCCTCTGCCTGTATAAACAAATGAAGGGCAAAGATCAGAGAGATCAGAGGGGAAACTTTAAACATCCTGCAGAATCTGCAGTCCATTAAGGGGACGTTAGTATTTGGTTACAGCCAGTCCTTTTGTACTTTTTAGTAATTTGTTCATGACACGTTTGGGAAAGCAGGGATAGCTTCACCTGGTGCAGGGAGACTTCAGGGAGTGTGCACTGGGCTAAAAAACCAGCTTCAGTGGTATTTTCTTGACTTGGGAAGGGAATGCTAACACATGCTTTACTTTTCCTTTGGATTGAGATTTAAAAGTGAAAGCTGTGGGGTCATTGGCCAAAGGGCTGCAGTGTGCAAAGCGTGAACAATGTCATGAGACCCACAGACAACAGAATGAATAAGATGTGTGGCAAGGGAGGAGGAAAAGCAAGATGTAAAGTGAAAAATGCCAGCGAGATGTAGGAAGATGTATTTGAAAGAACAAATGGGAAGAAGGCACTAGTGCTTAAAAGAAAAAGAGAAGCAGAGAAATTCTGGTGAGAGGGTTAAAAATGAAAAAAATGATGAGATTTTGACAGAAGGGAATAAACCTTGATGTTGTTAGCCAAGTAGTGCACAGAAAAGAAAGGTCAGGACTATCCAAACTCCTGAATGACCAAAGATCCCTACTTTACTTTCATCACCAGTTTTCCTGGCAGGAGCACAGGAGCTCTGATTCCAACCTCCAGCTGTATGGTGGGGAGTGAAAATTCACCTGGCTCCTCCCGGTGTAAAGCACAGCTGTGCTGGGCTGTCCTGACCACTGCTTGTAACTGCTTGTGTTTGGAAGTCAAACTAAGAGGCTGTATAAGTCAAAGAGCCTGGCAAATGTTCTCTGTGTTTTCAGTATGACCTTGAGAGGAATCACTGTGATGCTATTGGCATCTGCCAGAATTTTTTGTCATTTGTGGCTTTGCGATTGGAGTTTTCAGTTTGAGTAGAAATGAGTGAACAGTTACTATTTTGGGGTCTGAGAGGCTGAATTAACCCTGCAGATTTTTCTGACTGAAATATTCTTAATTTCTGACGGACTTTTATATTTCTAAAGTTCCTTTTTTCTCAATTTTCTGAAGACTTACTATAAATTTAGATCTGTTACTTATACCTAACAGATCTTCTGTCCTCCAAAATAATTTTCTTAATGTCCAGGTATAACTGATCACTAGTGAGACATTTGAGGCATTTTTAAACTTCATTTCAAGAGTAAAGCAGAAACTAAATTGTCTGTGACATAAATGTGTTTCAGAATCCTGCATGTAGCTTCATGTACTTGAGATACTGGAGCTACAACCCTTTAGCATCATCCTGAGCAACGTCTGTGATATGAATCTCTGATAACATTTCTGAAATGCAACTCTGATAAATGGGTGCTATGAACAATGTACATCTGCATGCAAAGGGCAGCTTCCTGAGAATGCAATTTTTTTCCTAAATCACTTATGTAGAGGAACTCCTAGGCTTCCTCTGGCCCATTTTTTCCAAACATCTTTAATAAATAATGCATATATAAGTTATTATCTCAAAATGTTAATGAAAACAAGTTTGTCCTTAATACAGAATAGGGATGGAACAAAACAGGACAGTTTGGACTTTGAACCAAAGCGGGTTATACCTTCAGCAGCTCCCCTGGCCATGGAGCAGCAGCAGTTCTGGGCTTCTGCTTCTGCCCCACGTGCTGCTGCTCTGGTTGTTCCCATGGCCTGGGGCTTGGCCGGGGCTGCACGTGAGATGCTGCCCACGTGAGTAGTCAGTGGGGGAAAGGAGAACTTGGCTAGGAATTGATTGTTTCCAGAATGGTCTGAAAAACCACACTTTGGGGGGCAGAGTGTCTGTCTACTGAGAGACCCTTCCCTGCAAAGTTTGGCTGTTGTCATTAGAGGGTCTCTCCTGGGCTCTGAGCCCATCATTCCGTGCCACTCTCAGAGCCAGAGAGGAGCCGTCAGGCTGCTTTGGTTTCTTGGTAACCCACTGGAACGCGCCGGTCAACAAATCCCACAGCTCCCAGTAACTTCTCATCAGGCCCTTCAGCTGGAACCACCATCTGCTTTCTGTTCCCCAGAATTCTGTGTTGATGGAAACTTCCTTAAAATGCAAATGTCAGGAAACATTTTGTGTATGAAATATGAGTAAGCATAAAATCCAAGGGCCACTTTTACCATGGTATGCTAAATCACTTGCTCCACATTATTCTGTGTCTTTGTCATGTTGGTTTAACGTTAATTCACTTTCATTTGCCTGTTTACTTTATGAGATGTCTTAACGAACTGTTGCAGTAAGCATCCTATGTTAAATAGGGAAAAGGTTTGCTTTCCTAGGTAGAAAATAACAGAACTCTGTATCTGGTAACAAAGTCAGCTTTTCTTCATATATTCTGAAAGGAAGAACCTCCTTGCAAATGTAAACATTCAGAACTCAGTAGGAGCTCTACATTGAGTGCTACATATGTGCATTTTGTAATCACAGATCCTAACTGATGCACAGATAGCACTCTGATTTTAAGGATATTTGGCAATGTCATGAAGATTAAGTCATTTGCAGGTGAAAGAAGACTACTAATTGAAAATAAAAAAAAAGTACTAATAATCATTAGACAGGAGGGAGTCAACATTTTGTACAATTATTTGTTTTCCCATTGTTGACAATGATTTGCAATAACAAATGTAATTGTTTACTATTTTTCCCTGTTGTATGTTTAGTCAGGATAAGTTGTAGATCCAAAACCCCATCAATTTTAACATCATCTGAGTGTGTTCTCTCCTCAGTGCACAACTGCCTTTCCAGTGTTCATTTTTTAGAAAGAGATCAGGCTTTTAGAGCTTTTGGCTAACTCTACATAATCAGTTTTTGAAATAATGCATGAAAGTAGGTGTTGGTAGGAACTGCTCTTAGAGCAGGTGAAAATGGCAATACTATGTTCTGTCTATTTTGGAAGTTGCTCAGTAATAAAAGAAGAAAACCACATTTATATAACCAATACAAGAACACACATGAAATGTATAAAAACTTTGGTTTTCAGGCTTTTGGGATTAAGATTTTGAGCCAAAAAGGCAGATGGTAAATCCATTTCCCAATGCTAATCTGACAGGAGTGCTCTGATCCTCCGTGGAGCTCAACAATGCTTTGTGCTTCTCTGAAATCCACAGGCTGCTGGTAAATGATATCTCCTTGTGCAAGAAGGTCTTCTCTGTTGAATCAGCTGGAGATGGAGGGTCTTCTTTTAGTAAACAGGCATGGGCCAGTACTGTTTTCGTACTGTCTCTCAGCACTGAGTATTATAGAACACTGGGTTTTGGGGAGCTGGGGAAGCAGAGTGCTGTGGTGTCTTTCTCTGAGTGGATGGCTGTAACCATCTTTTCCTCATTCTTCTTTTCTTTCTTTAATCTGCAAATAATACTGTCTCTATTCCTACAGATTTGAAAAATCTGTTTAGCTGATTCTGCCGGTTTCGCAGAAAGAGTTGTTTAAAATAATTCTTTTGAGGCAAAAAGTGTGAAATGACCTTTGAAGAAATTGGGGTAAGCCAAGCGAGTCATAAAAGTGCAATTGTGCAAAGCTGTCTAGATGTGTCTTGAACACAACTAAATTTTAATTCACCCCCTGAATAAACTCTAAAATTCTTGTGTTTTTAAAAACGAACTATTTTCTTTGAATGTCAAGAAGTCATTAGTTTTGTTTAATGAGGGCAATCACAGTAAAACTGTTCCAATTGTAGCACGCCTTTAACCTTGCAGAATAAGAAGCTGCCAAAGAGTTGGGTTTTCAGGTGGTGAATGGGGAAGGCACTGACTAAAGGGCCTTCTGGATCTTCTTGATGCCACCACTTAGAAGGACCTGTTTGGTTTCTGTTTGTCTATCAAAGTTGGTTTTAATCACAGCATTTCTTCAGGGCTCTTTGACTTGGTTTGGCAGCTTGTTATTCTGTTCTATCTGGAGTGCTGTAAATGGGTAAGCAAATGGAGCCTTTTCACCTAAGGGCTGATGGTCGTTGTTACATGACACTTCCAAAGAATGAAGTATTCTGGATTAAGCAGGATTAGACCTGTAGTTTTTCAGATCTTTATCTGATTTTTAGGTAATAACTTTCACATTTGATTGCATTATAATTTTACAAATAAGCCTCTGCAGACAGAGCCAAACTATCCATGTCCCATATGGGCCATCAAAGATGATTTAATACATATATTTCATTCTTATTCATTTTGGGGCCTTTCTTGAAATTCTCATAGAACGCATTCAGCTATTCCTGAAAAAGTGTAACCAACTCCTTCTTTAAACACATAATTGTGTGGTGCAGCCAGCAGTCTCTGAAGATGTTCCTGCTCTTTGCTAGGTAATTGTAGTAGGGAATTCAGTGCCCTCGAGGGCACTCCTCCTGCCATCAGTCTCCAGTTGTTTCCTGCCTCACAGGGAAAGCAGCGAACGGTAAATGATTTCTGGTTTTAATTAGGCTGATGGAGATGTGTGCCCTGGAGTACATTAGAAGGTGTAGTCATTAAGTGCAGTGTCCCTACAGGCATTTCCTGCATGTCCCTGAGAGCTGTGTGTGTCCTGGGCTTTGCTGTTCAGCAGCTCTGAGGGTCCATCTGCATCTCCTTTTGACTGCTGGGAGACGAGGGATTCATTTCATTGCTTATTTGCTGCTGAAGTTTGTACTCAAAGGACAGTTTGAACAAGCTAAACTGGCAGCAAGGGTGGCCTTGAGGACTGATTGCTTATTTAGACTCTTCATACAGAGGGATGTATTTCAGGCCTGCAATTTAGGTTCAGTCCCTTTTTAAAAATAAGTGTGTGGAACTAGAACTTTCACTGCTGGAATGATGACTCTGCAGCACTTCAATGGGCACTTTTGTGTTCAGGCTACAGAAATTCTTGCAATGCTCCTATTGAGGCCTCAGACCTATTTTGGCAGTGCTTTCCAATTTATTTAGATGTTCCAGTTGAGAAAACACAAGTATGTTTTCGATTATCTAGTCAACTTTATGTACAATAGATTCCATTACAGAGGGCAACTCATCTAGTTTTTTGCTTTTCATTGATCCAGGCTGAAGATCCAGTGTTCAGATAAAGATTAAATTAAAAATTTAACAAGAATTTGGGCTTTTGTTATTAAAAACTGTGATGAAGGATAAAATGATTAGACAACCAAATATATATGATCATTACTTCACGGAGGGGAATGTAATGCTTTTCAGTTCTCTAAATGTGGTAACGTGGGAGTAAGGGAAATCCAATAGGTTTTGAAATTTCAGCTATTTAAAGAACCTGATGAAAGCATCCCTTCTGAGAAACCTGTGGTTTAGAGTTGGGCAATTCTTTAGGGAACTCTTTTGAAAACAGGCACCAAAAGATGGAAGCAAATGCTCAGGTTCTAAGTTGGGAGGAGGTTATTCGTAGGATCCCTGCTAGGACCTACTCTGTTCGGTACACAAAGGATGAACTGGAAATTAAGGTGAAGTAATTTACACAAAATCTTTCAAGATAGATAAGTTGCAGTCCTAGAAGAGTTCTGCAGGACTTAACAACTCAATAGTAAAGCAGTAGGTGAAATTCCGTGGTGTTACATGCCCGGTAATGTGCAGCAGAGGATGGGCTGAGGGGTGCAAATCTGCCCATGTGCAGCGGGTGAGGAGTTCTGTGCGCAGTGAACTGTTTCCACCTGGAAAGGGATCCCGGAGACACTGCAATTCATAATATGATGAAGATGTCAATAATGAGTGATCCAAAGGGTGAGTGTGATGTTGTCAGTTGGAACAGGGCAGGAAGCCTGGTGATGTTGTGGCCAGCTTGAGTACTGTGCGCTCCTGTTCTCCGTACCTGTCCCCTTCTCCCCAGATGTAAAAACAAGTAAATAAATACTAAACTAAATAAACTCTCAAACTTAATAGGCTGAATAGAAAGCAAAAACATGGCTTCTGCACAAGGAAAGAATAAATAAACCTGGATCTGATAAATAGCCCATCTAGCTCGGTTTCCAGTCTTCAGTAGCAACAGTGAGTGGCTGGCTACTGGAGAGTATGGAAACTGGCTAAGCTTATAGAGTGATCCCTGTTCTTTCCCTGGTCCTGTGAAGCTTATTTCATCTGGGTGATCCCTTAGCCTCTGATCATCTGGATTTCATACTCAGCCAGATGGACATGTGTTTAGTAACCCTTAATAGTTAGTTTCCTGGACTCTTTGGTCTCCTTTTGTGGAGTTGCGTAGGCTTTTTGCATCCAGAGCATGTTGTGGCAGCTTAGATATGTATTATGTGACAAAACAGCTCTCTTGGTTTGTTTTGGCCTAACTCTTCAGCCTGAAAAAGAAATGACTGCAGAGAATATTAAAGAAAATATCTATGCATTCATAAGTGGCACAGAAAAAGTGACTATGGAAGGTCCTGTGTCAAAATCGCGTGACTGAGGTGTTCCCGTGAAATATCAGGTGCCTTATTTAAAGAAAAGATAATAAATAAAAAAAATTTCATACATTGAAAAAATCAGTCCTGTAAATTATTGCAGTTAAAATCAAAAGTATAAATGGTTTGGAAAAGGAATTAAATATATTCATTAAGAACCTACTGATATTGGGTGAACGTGGTTGTCCAGTTACGTCCTTCAGCAGAGGAAATGTCATAAAATGGGAAACAAAATAGTGTAAGGTAAAGTATCATAAGGTCATCTGCTTGTAAAAAAATTGAATTTTTATACGATGCCTCCTCGAATATTGAAGTAAATACAAGTTTTAGTTATATGTTTATTAAAATGCTGAAAGGTAACAGAAGTGAATCTGTGATATATGGATATGATTTATGATAGGAGAGACAGGGTAACTTGATATTTAGTAAAATGTCAAGTATTTCTGAAGAGCACTAAAGCTGCTACAGCAGTTGCAGCAGGGATTACAGGTTTGTCTGGTCATGTAAGTTGAATTTCATTTCCACTTCACCTCTATGAATAAGATGAAAAAAAAGTATGGAAATACTACTGTTAAAATTATTTGATATTCTGTTTCTCACATGTGTTTTCCATTACCAGCTAAATGCTTAAAATAGTTCCAGGAGACTGCAAACAAGTTTTTGTCAGACACAGTTTATAAAATAATTTCAACCACTTAAAATGGAAACAGCTTAAAATGGATTATTATAGGTAGGTAAGCCTAAAAACTGCCCTCAATAAAGATTAGACTGTGGCAGAATTCCTGCTGTAGCTTGATAGTGGAGTTAATTCCACCTTTTTTCTTGAGCTGAATATGGGCATCTGTTCATATTTAGGTAACCTTTAGACCTAAAAGGAAGCTGTACATGTTATTTGCAGGTATCCTTATGGCCACTCACCAATTGTTCATTCAGAACTGGTCGTCACAAACACGTTGTAAATGGAAAACCTTCCCCTGCTGAGAAAAGGCAGCAGATCCTTTTCCTTCCCTCTCTGGAGAAAGTAGATGAAGTCCAACCTGTGAAGAAGGAAAATGTTCTGTTTAGAATGAAGTACCTTATTAAGTCTGAACTGAAAATCCAGCTGTTAAGTCAAACCCATCACTAGCACTTCAGGACAGCAAGGGAAGCAAAGGCTGCCTCCTGACTAATTCAATGTTGACTTCATTAGACACAACTTTATAATTGTGTTAGCAGTGATGAAGTAACTGAAACAGGACTTGTAATAAAAAAATAGGTAAAACTGTTGTTGCTAAAATTGCTCGTATGTATCCTTGAAATGGCTCACTTTAACTGAGTTTTGTCTCACTTATGACAAATTTGCCCTTTATGGTTTGTTCCACTTTATATATGTGGATTGATTTCTTTTTAAAGGTCGTAAACATTTGGTTACTGACACTAGTGTGCTCTGCCTTGTTTCTGGTTACAGTTCTTATATATGTCCTTAAGGCATCATGCAGCATGTGATAAAAGCTGTCTTTTGCCTTGTGCTGTTGCAGGCTGCTACTCTAAGTGTTGGTGGAAGTTTAGTAGCAATACTTTGCTGTCTAAAAAAAGGATGGATTATAAGAAAACCCATTCATTTTTAACTTCTCCTTTTAACCCTGAGAAGTTTATTGGAAAAGATATTGAGTTTTTAGAAAAATTAGTTACAGATACCTTGAATGACTGAACAAGTTGGGAGTGGTTCATTTGCAGATTGACTTATCTGCCAGCGGGCTTAATCTATTTGACATGCATTGATCCGGTCCATTAAAGAAGGTCACTTTCTCATTATTGCCTGAGTTGGAGCTTAAGATCCCAAAGCGCCCAACTTTGGCAAGGTCTTGTATTAGGTAACCAAGTGTTCTCCCAGCTCAGAACGACACCACCACCCCCTGCCTTGTTTCTTCCACATTTGATCCTTCAATAGCACCAGATGTCCAACAAGCTTATGTTTTCAGCAAACCTCCTGGGCCTGTTTATTGTCAGGCTGTTGCACTGGAGAGTGTCAGGGAGGTCAGCAGTTGACCTATTAAAAAAAAAAGGTAGTTGATTTCAGAGGAAAATTAAATGTCTGAAGTGACGTCTGAAAGCAATGTGTATTTTTAGTGTTTACTTCTGTGTGAGAAACTGAGTGAAGCAGGGATGTTTTGTTGTTAGCACCCAGTGATAAGTTACTGAAATAAAAAAAAAAAAATCAGACTGTGGGATTTAATGAATTGAGCAGGAAAACCAGTAGTAGCTTCTACACAACAGTTTCAAAAAATACCAAAAACTTGCTCAAGTTTTTTGTTTGTTGGTTGATTTGTTTAAATTCAGTGCTGTGTTCGCTTTCCCTGTGGAGGTTTTATGTTTCTGGGATACAGCTGCAGTGGGCCACCCCTCAGCTGGAGCTGGGCTGCTCGTGCCAGTGCAGCCAGGGCACTGGGCCAGCCTGGCGTTAGGTGAGAGTCTGAGCAGCTCTCTGTCCTCCTCACCAGTTTCCCTTTTTCCTGAGATTTGCAGAGCATTATACAGGCCACTGTGTCAAGGCAAATGTGACTTTGTATCTCACTTTTCCACTCTTTGGTTAAACCCATAATTTCAGCATTCAGATCTGTTTTGGAGTTGAGTGTGTGTTCTTCTAAAGGAGTTACCTGAACTCTCTACCTTTTTCTGTTTTATTATTTTTGCCTTGCTTGAATGTTCTTTTCTTCTAAATGTTATTTATTATACAGTGTAACTTGACAGTGTGGTCTGCACAATCCTATACCCTCCCTGCTGCAGTTCTGTTGAGAGAAATCCACCTCTTCAAAAACGACAACGTAACATTGCTATGAGGATGTCAGGGCTTTGAAACACTTCATGTTCTTTCCTGGTGTTAGGGTCCTGTTAAAGTGGCAAAAGTACCAAGGGAACTGGTAACGTGTTGAGCACATCACACAAGGGAGTTGGCTGTGAAAAATGTTGCTTTCCTTTTAATGTTGATGTTTTGGGCTTTTTATCAGTTATCTTGGTAGTGATCTTTAATAGTCTTGATTGATAACCCCGAGAGAGATGCGTTTGAAAAAAAATGTTGATCTTCCTCTTTTCCCCGCCCTCTTTCCCTCCCTCATCCCATCACTGCTATGTGTACTTTGGATCAGTTTTGGTGGTCTGGCCATAGTTTGGTTTTTCATCCTTCACAAGCATAGAATTTACTTTCCCTTGGGAAAATGAAAATATTGGAAGTAAGTAAACTTGGACTGCATTCGCAAGATAAGAGGAGACTTACAGGGTCAGTGTTGTCCAATGACATTTAATCCCTGACTAGATTGCTTCCAGATCATGGGAGCTAAGTTTAGATCCTGGTGCTGTGCTGAATGTACTGCGTTAAGCTTCAAGGGGGGAAGAAAAGCATGTAAAACCACACAGCATAATTATATGTGTTATTTATAAAGCTCTTGTTCTCAATATCTGGGAGGGTAGCATATAATATTTGAATGAAACTCTAATAAATCCTGGACTGAAAAGAGAAAAGGGTAGCTTGATAGTGTGGTCACTTTGGGGTATAGGATGATTTTGAGGATAGACTTATTAAATATGTTTCCATTACAAAAACTATTTGGGCTTCATATTGGGATTGACTCCCTTTGACATCAGCATATTTAAAAAATAAGAAATATGAAAACTGAACATAAGAGGCTTTTGTAGAAGACCCAGTTTTGTCACTTTGTTGTTACTTTTTATTTTTGAAGCATTTGTTTGTTACATGAGCTCTCAGTGCAAATTTTTATTTGCTACTAAATTCCATTACAAAGACCTTTTGACTAGAGCACTGTATTAGAAACACAGACTATTATTTCATGTCCTGCTTGACGTTGCTTTATTACAAAGGGACTTTTTGTGGAGCAAATGATTCTGTCTGTCCTGCTTTAGGTAGCCGTGATTGCTGTAGCGTTAACGTGGCCATGCACTCCTAGAGAGTTCATATGGCAAGGAAAAAAGCTTGGCACTTCTTTAGCTCAAGAGCTTGTGTTGGGATGAGGCCAAGCTAAACGCCTCCAGGTTTATGATTTGCATCCCTCTTCAGCTGTTGGGGTTCCCTGGGATTCATATCCCTGCTCAGGCACTATGGATCCCATTATTGTGTAGAACAAATATATGGAGCGCATCTGGGGAGAAATAAAATTTCTATTCTTTGACCTCTTTAAGAGAAATTTTACTGCATCTGCCTTCACAAACAGTTCCTGTAGATGAATGATTCCTGTTTTCCATGAGGGGAAATGTTGAAAAACGTGTGGGTGAATCCACACGTTTTTCCATGGCAGTTTAAATGTGTGCTTCGATGTTAGATTTTAAAAGTATGTTTAAATCAACCAGCAAAACATAAATCCTCATTAAAACTTACTGAAGCTGTTGAAATGTGTATTTTTCTTGCATTCACACTCAGACCTTGTTTGTTTCTTTGGTTCTGTTTAGAAAAGTTCAGAAAAGTTATTCAGAAAACTCCACATCAACTCCTATGGCAGATTTTTCTCTTCCTCTCCATACACCTACATATTTATACAGATCTAAATAAAAAATGTAATGTTCTTGAGCTTGGAATAACCCTCTTCTGTCTTAGTCCATCAGAGACGAGGACGCCCTCTGTACTGCAGCTGTCAGCTGCCTTGCTGCCTTCCCTGCATGGTTCAGCGCTCCTCACTGAATGCTCCTTCAGCCAGAAACCACATCATGGGTTCGGAGTTTGTATTCAAGGAAAAAAATGATGAGAAAGAGCTCTTTCAGTGGGCATGCACAGAGCCCAGCAGGATCTGCTGCTTAGAGGGAAAACATGAGCTAGAAGTTGTACGTTTTAATAGTGAGGGTAATTTATTATCCCCTGGAACGCTTTATCAGGGGATATGCAGTAAATTGCCCCAGTTGTGTGTGTTTTTTTCAGTTTCAGTTCAGCTACCGTGATACAACTGTATTGTGTTTACTGGATCTGATGGGGGCGTTGCAGAGTGATATCGTGGCTGTTGTTGTGCAGGGTTAAAGTTGGGTGATTTGGGTTCTTCTGGGTGAAGAGCAGCTGCTGAGATTCATTTAGTCATGGCAGAGGCACATTCTGGCTTGGCTTTGTTGTGCCACAGCCAGGGCAGCTCCACTCTGGATTTTTCTGTGGGAGCACAACCAAGCACGTCTGAAAATG
>JAWWMP010000011.1:18960363-18993177 GCA_035047865.1 Dendrocincla tyrannina
TTGGTTTTTGTTGGGGTTTTTTTTTTTGTTTTTTTTTTTTTTTTTCTCTGTGGCCTGTAACAAGAACTGCTAATCCTTCCATGGGCTATTTCCATGCCTCTTTTCCTTCAGTCAGAGAAAATCAGCACTTTTGTTTGCTCGTGCCAGGTTTGCTGTGTCTTTTGAGAGGATCAGTGGTGTCCTCTAAGCTGCCTCCAGAAAGGAGGAATAACTTTAGCTTGCCTGTGCCTTTGCAGATGGCAAGGAAATGCTGTGACTTGGCAGAAATAATCCAAGTCAGGAGCATATTCCAAAGGAGATGGCAATTCCATGGGGAAGTAGAAAGCATTGCTAATGTTTGCCACTTGTAGATAAGCAAGGAATGGACTTTTCTAAGCTGCAGGTTTGGCTGACAGAACTTCCCCTGAAGGCTGAAAGGAAGCTTTTAATTCAGTATTGAACATTTCAGAAGTCTGGACTTTGTATGCATGAGTTGGAATACACCTGTTTGGTCTTGTTTACTCTGGGTATGAAGTATTGAAAAACAATATTGATGTGTTTATTTCTACAATTTGATTTTTTGTATGTTTGTTTTGCGCACTGTAAATATACATTCAAACCCTTGTAGCAAACGTATTTGGGGACATGATGTGCAAGAACTGATGTCTTTAACGAAGAATTGATTGTTTTTTAAAAGAGAAAAGATTTCTTGTGAAGCTTTTGTTTATCTCTATGGTACTGAAAGCTTTCTGTTCAAGATGGAGCACTCCTATATAGCAAATACTTCAAAAGTGTTGTTGCTGCCATTACTGTTAATTCATAGTTCTAGTGCAGATTATTTGTTTACTTTTTGATGAAAGGTGTACCTCAGGTAGCATTTCCAGATCAATACTGCAATTTGCTTCTTTCTTTGTTTTATAGGGCAAGGTGATAAAGATAAGTGAGATTGTTCTCCCATGCTGTTTTCTAGTGGCCTCTGAGTAATTCTTTGTATTGGCAAATGGGGAACTAAGAAATGAGGAAAGACATTTTGGTGCTGAAAATTCCTCCACATATACAATTCATTTAAAGAGAAATTCTCTTGGTGTACTAAGTCTTGAGTCTTGGTAGAGTATCTTAAACTGTCCATTTTGATTTTAGACAAGGGCTTCAACCATAAAAACCCCCAAACTCGGTAACTGAAGAACCCATCAATATGGATGTGTTGGATGCCTGTTGCATAGCCCAGAATATTGTATTTTATTAAATATTAAAGCTTCTTAGCTCCATGCTATGCTACAAACCATTCCAGGGCTTCCGTGTGTTTCTCAAGAAGTTCATACAGAAGCTATTTATGTGTTTGCCCACCCAGTGCTTATGGGCACTGGTGTAGTACAGAAGGCAAACTTCAGTGTCCTCAGTTTAGTTTGGCAAGGGCACGTCTGGATAATGAGAAAAGCCAAAAGTGCTGTGTCCTGAGTGCCAATCCCAGTTCATGGAATCATCTCTACTTACCAAAATCTTCTGATGTGTCCCTAAATTCATTTGAAGTCAGTAGGCACATGCTTAACTGTACTCGAGGACTTCCTAATGCCTGGCCCAAATGTGTAGAAATCCACCAACCTGCCTGTGGTAGGAGCTGGTTACGTGCAGGTCTTGCAGAGCCAGCTGGTCCATCGTTACTGAGGGAGCTTAGGGAAGCCTGCCTGCCCTGTCAGAACACCCTGCATTAAGGTAATAGGCTGTGATTATAGTCTGACTGATCCGGTTTTTAAAAAAAACAAACCCACAAGCTCTTTTCAGCCTTTCATCAAATATTCTTTTGCTGACACTGACAGAAATGAGAGCAGGCAGGCTATGAATACACTTACCCTCTTTTGAATTTGTCTGTGGTAATGCAAACTCGCATCCTTCCCCACTGACACACGGAGCAGACGTGCTTTCTGCCTGCAGCCTTGCTGAGCTGACAGTCTCTGTCACTCAGCCTGTGCTATCAGCCCATCATCTGGTCTTATATTTGTTCTGCTGGCAAATTTGCCCATCTGCATAGCTGATGGGAAATGTCCAGTGTTTGTTTCTTCTGACACTTCATCTTCCTGTGATGTATTTAAGTTTATGATAATTGAGTTTTAATGTCTTGTATTCTGCTTAAAGTACATGACAAGGAGACATGTACTCATGGCACTGGGATATCAGCCTTGGCAAGCACACAGCTATTGGAACTTTGGAATAAATGCCTGTTTATTGGTGGGCTTACATGTACTGAAATCTTAAAAGTGATATACTTTCTAGGATTATCTTTTGTCATTGCATACATGAGTAAAGACTTATGTTCTAATGCATTTTAAACACAGAGCAAGGTCTTTGCAACTCACCTCTGCTTGTGCGGGAGTCTCCTGTGGCAGGAGAGGGGAGCAGGGCAGGCAGAAAGGGATCCCTGCTTCGCGTGGGCTGTCACTCCGCCTCCATCCTCCTTCGTGTGATTTCAGCTGAAAGAGGGAAAAGGATGAGTCATCCATCAGCTTATTGTAAGACAGTGTAGACAGCTGTAAATATATCCTGTCTGGAGATTGGATTCCGGTAATCAGCACAAAATAACCATTGACATCACACAGGGTAACTCGGAGCTCCTCTCGCTGAAAAAAAAAAACGAACCCAGGGATGGGGGAAAGGGATTAATGGTGCCAAAATAGCAAAGGGTTATATTCCTTCTTCTGTAGATTATGTGTGTCCCTGTGGTGTTTGTTGCCTTCACAAACTGCATGGATACAATTAACTTGTAGACTGTTGCTCTGGGCTAGTATTTTAATATGGTTTTCTTTTAAAATATAGTAATAGTAAAAATCTAGACACGAGGGTACAGCAGTTTCTCTGCCGAGGGCTAAACATGGGGAACAGGTTTCTCATGGTACATTTCTTAATTATAGACAACTTGGGTTGAAATCTTGAATCTAACTTGCAGAAATATTTGAGGAGGATGTGACCAAAATAGGATGTGTGTTTAATTTGTACGAGTGTGAGTTTTGTATACCTGTGGTTCAGGGCTTATGACTTGCAAGTCTCCACTTGAAGTCTGAAATAAGTGAAAGTGAGTGAAATGAACCGGTTTCCCCTGCATAGCTTGGGTTTGTTTATCTGGAATGCTCAAATCTACCAAGGCATCAAGGCAATATAACAACTTCCAGAGGCAAATTAGAAACATGGCCAGGAGCAAGGAATGGCGTGAAGTTTGATGTTATTTTCTCTCTGGCTGAGCAACAGCCATACAGACTAGAAATGCCCGGGATAGACTGAGTGAAAAAGAGATTGCACTCTGTCAATATCCCTACAGCTGTAGCTTTTCTTCAGGAATAGCATCTTTCTGAGTGTTTATTAAAGCCCCTTTTCCTTTCTGAAGTTACTAGTGTGGTTTGGATCACTCCATAATAACCCTGGCCAAAACAGCAGTTGCCATTGATGTATTTTATTTTATCTAATATTATGAATTTCATAATCTGTTAAATATGTGCACAGTGTAAATGAGGAATTTTGCATTCATTTGAAAAAGGCTAATTTGTAATGCCTCATGCAAATCAACTCTTTATCAAAAAGCTCCAGGGAGCATGTGTGTACTTTGTTTTCATGCCCTTCTCAGAGGGATCTGGAGGTTGGAGGCTTCCACAGTACAGACCAGAAGAAGCAGGTCTCTGCCTGGCATATGGAAATGAGGTTTAAGAAATCATTCAAGCAGTGATGTCTAGATTTGCTGCTTTGAAGTGGAAATTGGTTGCAAAACAAAAATGTTGCTTTTATATGGTTCTCTGATAGTCCTGCTAGTGCTGCTACAGGAGGCAGGAATGAAGTGAAAGATATTAAAATAACTAAACCACCAAATCCTCTTTTTTCCTTTCAGCCCAGCTGTGTGCAGTCCACATTCAAAGAGTTGTTGCTTCTGTTAGAAACTTCTCAAATTGACATAAAGTCTGTAATTCTGTTAAACAAGTGTTTGAAATGTTCACATCACAGGCACAGTAGGATCTACATGTATAGATCTGGAAGTGGGTAGCCTGAAAATCCTGCCTGGCTTGTGGCTCCCAAGGCTCCTGTGCCTTCAGGAGTTCTGCGTACAAGTGCTGGCAGTGCTGGGCCCCACACACAGTGTATGGCTCCAGATCAGCAGGAAACAGAAGTCCTAGACTGGGGTTTAAGATGCTTAATGTCCTGGAAATAGTGTCTCTATGGGAACATGTATTAGTTAATCAGTGCTATTATGTTAGGGTTTTCTTTTTCTTCTCCTTGGTTTTCTTCAAGTTTTTTTGGCCTAATATTATTAAATGAAATTATAGTTATTTTAGTGTGTCTATTCCTCCTGGAAGAGGCAGCAGCAGGTCTGAAGCACCCCTGCTGTTGCTGGGGACAGGGGACAGGTGACTGCAGCCAACAAGGTGCTGCTGATTCAGGGCAGGACTCAAGCTGGCCAGAGCAGCAGCTCCTTTCTCATATGTAAAGTGTAAGTAATGAAAAGTTTCCTCTTCTGACTCATGACCATTTTTCATGCATTAAAAATTTCCAAAGAAGTGAAGGGTAGTGACTGTGTGTGGTCTGAGGAATGAGATTCACCAGTTTAATATTGAAAGATGTGCCTTAACTGCTGAATCATCCTCTTGGGGATCCTTTGAACTTTAATGTAGCTGGAAAGAAGTGAGCATGCTGTTTCTGATCAGTATAGCATAAATGTGGTATCTTTCTCTAAGGGCTTAGTATTTAATATGAAATTTGTTATTTATTTTAAAAATTTATTCAGAAGTTTGTAAATAAGCTGCTCAGGTTAATTGTTGGAATTAGCATGTGAAAAATGCATGATCTTTCCCAGAGGGAATTCTGGATGAGCACTTTGAAGTTTATTCGTTGTGCAGCTACCTAATTTTTTTCGGATGACTTGAAAGGCTGCCAGCATCTCTGCTGATTCAGAACAAGCTGATAGTGTTCTCGCTCTGCTGCAGAGATAGCCGTGTCTTTGGTGGCTGGCCTGCCTGAATTAATGCAACGTTTATGGGGTAGAGTCCAGGAAGAATCAGTTGCAGAGAGCAATGGCCTCTATTTTCATGTAAAATCAAGCAAACAGCATAGAAATATATTTCATATACTTGTAATTAGGAAATTTTGGTGGGGTGTATGGTGAGCATTACTGCTAAGAGAGGTCACAGCTGGGTGGAGATCAGGAGCTTAGTATTTCTGTGTGTTTTCTAAGAATTCATACATCAGCTCAAGCTGCTGGCATGAGTGGTGTGGTGGTGCATGTTTCTTACAGCTGTTGGAATCTGTATTCCTGTATCAATGTCTCATTTTATTTTAGAAAAATCCTTGACTTTAATGCTATTAAGTTTATTGAAGATAATACAGAATATGCGGAGCATTATTGTAAACAGTTGCATGCAATTTGGAATATCAAATTCTCTTCTATTCTTTTTTCCTGGGCTGAGATGATTGTTTTACTGTATTGTGGTCTACTTACTGCCTTAAAAAACCTGGGGATGGGTTGCAGCCAAGAGCACAGAAAAATCTGTGTGGCTTTCCTTGCTAGTAGTGTAATGCAGGAGGCAATTCTGCGCTCCCCAGTGCCAGGAGCGTTTGCAGTAAGTGCTATGGACTCATCTAAAGTTACTTCCAGTAGTTATTTCACCAGCTCTGGGCCTGACATTTCCTCCCCCTTGAGGACATATTGCCCTTTTTCTTAGTGTTTCCAACCCCTCAACCTTTTGGTTTCAGCCCCATGTATTTGGAGTAGTGTTTGTATTCTGGCTCTCCAGGTGTGTTGCTATAATTGAAGGTAACTTTTATCCCTTTCTTAACCAAAGAAACAAGTTCAGAAACGTGTAATTGTATCGCCATGAAATTTTTTAAAAAAAAAAAAAGAGAAATTATCAGCTTAGAATTTACAGGATATTTTTTTGAAACTTATTATTTCTTTCTGCTTTATTTCTCCTTTATTAAAAATCAATGTATCACCATAAGATTTTTATTGATAACTTTGCATCTAAGTGTTGCAGGTTTTGAAATTTTACAGTTAGACAGCTTACATTAAAATGTCTGGTGTTTAATTTGACATCAGTGTGCAACTGTGTGTATGCAGTAAAAGTGATATATATTTGTATTGGATTTGGATTTTTAGTATTACAAAGTAGAGTTTGGCTCAACAGTAGAGCTATAGCCTACCAAATGCTTTCGTATATACACAGGATACAGAGTCATAGAGGGATTGCAAAATCTGTTCCCTGCTTTTTCCTGTTAAGATACAGCCCTTAACATTGTATCACCATAGCCTGATAATGATACTTTTGCAGCAAGTTTGAGCAAAGAAATAAAAGTCAGGGAAATGCAAGAGCTGAAGAAGCCAGAGCACTCTTGTGTAGAGATGTGCTGGCTTCCAGGGACAGTGGTGTCCTTGGAGACTGGCTCCAGCCCTGGCTACTTGTGTTCCAAGCCCACTGGCATATGGTTGCAGATTGTCAGATTTTTCTCTTAAAAGCTTTGGAATAACAATATGAAGAGAAGGAATCCAACCCAGGCCGCACGTGTATCTGTGGTTAATGGTGCTCAGGAAGACAGTCTCGGGGAATAACTCTGTGTTTTGTGAGTGAGCACCTGCTGCTCTCCGTGGAAGTGATAATCCTGGAGCAGCTGCTGGCTGGCATCAGTGGCATCAGCTCTCGACCTTCTGTTAGCACAGTGTGCTCAAGAGCCGTGTGTGGACTCACTGATCTGCCTTATGATAAACACAGGCTGTCCTTGGACCATGGGGACTGACAAATGGGACTTCACAGAAGGTTCCTTGTTGTAGCTCGACGTAAGTTTCTCTACCCACTTGAAGAGGCAACATTAGTCACAGCAAGTGTTGGGTTCCCTGGGCTGTGCCCTCTGTCCTGTGTCCCCACACTGCCTTAGGCACTGTCTGCTTCTGTCCTTCCCTTTCAGCCTCTCTAGAGCACAGAAAGCCCCGCAGTGTCTTAAAGTGAATAAATGGGTATGTTTCTGTTTCTTGAGTCTCATTTTTAAAAAGTCACAGCATAGGAAACTGCCAAATTATGGTTGTGCTGCATCTCTCATGTACTGAACTGGCACTGACAGGGAAACAGGACATGAGGAGGTTCTGATTTAGCAGGAGCTTGGAAGACTGGTGGCACTGATGAGCCCTTTACTATTTTTAGACTTGTAATACTGAAGAAAGACTGATAATGTAGTCTTTTGAAATCAGTCTTTTTCCATCTTTCACTGTAATGCCAGCTCAATGGCTGTTTTGTTTGTAGAATGTTTGCATAAAATGAGGGGAAAAAACCAACCCCAAAACATTTAAAGCTGTTACAAAATCTAATACAAGCAGAGTTATTTCTGTGTAATTACAGGGAGCTTGCTTCTGAAACAAACCATGTTTTTTCCTGTATCTTTCTTTCCTCCCCTTAAAGCACCTGAAGATGACATTGTGAAGATCCAATTACCCTTAGAAGGGCTGTGCAACTTCTCATTAACCTTGCTTGTGTAAACTCATGTGGCTGATACATTTCAGTGATTTCGTTTGGAAGAATTGAACCGATAAGTCCCAGGACAGATCCAGCATCCAGGATCAACCCTGGTCAGCTTCTTGTGGTCCCTGCTCCTCAGCAGAATGCGAGGGAGGAAAGAGGCAGTGGGTCATGATGTCTCTGCTGCCACAGTTGGCCTGGGTTTCCAAGGAGCTGGTCCTTGGCCACCTGTGGGAAGCTGGCCGTAGGGGATGCTGTTCTTATAACCACAGCAACATGATCTGTCTCTCTTCCATTCCACCCGTGCAGAGCTCTGACATTGTGTGGCTTAGGTAAGCAGACACAGGTATTTATAAGCACAAAATCAGGGCATGCTACTTCATCACAGTCCATGGCTGCTTTTAATTTGCCTTCTGAAGAAAATTCAATACACACATGTATGTATACAAATACAGAGTATATATATATATATATATGTATGTATGTATGCATGCATATGTGCACCCTCTTAATACTGTTATCATAAAACTTTAGTTGAGGAATGGGACAAGCAGAAATGTGCACCCAGGAGAGACTGTTGGTTCTCAGAAAAATCTGCTAAGCCCTGGTGCAGCTCGCATGGAAGCAGTGCTTATTAGTAAGAGATCTGTGGCTTTCTTGGTCATCTAAAATCACAAAATATGTCATAGTCACGTGAAAGAAGAGATTAAAAATTCCTTTCCTGTTTTCCTTCCTTCCTCACTATCTCTGTTTCTCTTTCTCATCTGTTTTGGTGTGTGTATCTGGGAAACAAAGATATATTTAAAATTTTTGAAGGGCAGGGAAGTTTGGGGGTTTTTTAATTAGTCAGGATTAAAAACTCCTTTAATGCACTAGAAATCACCATTTTTTTATCTAAATTATTGCAGCTTTTCTTGGAAGCTGGGAGGAGGAAAAGACCAGGAGGAACAAGAGTTTCTTATTAGGTGGCTACAGCCTGTAACACACAACTGGCCCTTTAGGTGGCCAGACATTTATTCATGCTTCAACTTCTTTCTGTTTAAAATACACAGGACAATTTTTTGAAATTCTTTTTGTTCTGGCTTTTGTTGTTGTTCCAAGTATCATTTTTCAAGCTCAAGCAAGCACGGTAAATCCATTGGCAGAGGCTTATACAGGCCTGCAGGGCAGCACCAGCAGCACACTGAGCCCTGGCCAAGCCAGATAAGTTGATAAAGCTTGATAACCCAGTGGACAATGGGTCACCTTTCTGTATTTGTCAAGGTATTAAGTATGCTTATGGCAGAAAATGTAATTACAGTATTTTTAGGCGTGTAGTACATGCAACCAGTTGTATCAATTTCCTTTCCTCTTCATTGCAGGTTTTCTGTTATTGCTACTTTCAGAAGTTCTGATGAACTTCAGTGTTTCCATAACTTGAAATATAACATTTGTTATTTTTTCAAGATGAAACATTTATCACAGTATCCGTAGCCCCAGTGACAATACACTTTGGAATGTTCACAGATGGATAATTGTAAGCAATGCTCAGATTATATCAGCAGAAAATAAAATTAGATTCCCAGTTGAGGAAATGGAGTGCCCCTTACACAGAATGGAGCCTTTTAGGGGCCATCTCTGTGTCCTGTGCTGCCCAGCGTGGGAACACCTGGCCTTGACACAGAGGGCATCTCTTGTTGGACAGAGTAAGATGAGTTGGTGGATGCATCTCCTCAGCCTGAGAAGGGATAGAAAGATGAGGCCACATTTCAAAGAGCTTTTTTTAGGTCAGTCTGGCTGTTTGCCTGCAGAGAAGAATCCTTTGTCAGCCAGCATGTACTGCCATGAAGTGCAGTGCTGTCCTTCCGCTGACTTCAATAGCAGCAGCTCAAGTGTTTGTCACAGCTGAAGCTCCGTTTTCCACCTCAGTTCCCAGTCTGGCAGCATCTGGTGAGCATCTGTATGCTTTGGGCTGGAGCCACAACAATGAGACTTTTGTTACATGGTGTATTTTGGGAGAGGAGGAGGCTGTGTGAAAGTTTGTTTGGGAGGCAATGGCTCATCCCTGTGGCAAGCTTCCCATCACCCTCTGGCTGATGCTGCTGATGCAGTGATGCGTTGACTGGTAAGGAAACTTGGGCAACTTTTTCACAACAGAAATTGAACCTTATGGAGGAAATAATTCTCTGGAGCTGTTTGTGGCCTCCTTCATGAATGGGAGCTGGGATTTGGGCTAACTATAGAAATAGGGCTGATGAAGTGGAACTCTTCCTGCTTCTCATCTCTCATAGCTTATGATTCAACTAGGGCTTTTGCATTTAGTTATTTCATTTAGTCTCCTACTGCAGCCAGCTTTGGAGACACATCCTGATTAAATTATTTAGTAGTAATAGGTCTGAAGCACTCACATATAAATTTACAGGAATATTAAATAAGTCAAATGCTATTCCAGGTGGGAAGTAACATGTTGAGTAGATGATTCATAATAACATGAGCTCTTAAAACTTTCTTAGAATTGAGGGAGGGAACGCAGTTTGGAAAAACAAACTCTAAATGCCAAGTTTATAAATATGAACAACAATAAGCAAGGTATTATTGATAATAATGTATCCCATAACTCTGCTATGCAACCAAGTTATTTTTTTCCAGTTAAGCAGAAGGGTTTAGTATCTGTATTAAAAAGCAGGATCCAAAGGAAAACATTAGAAGTCAGTGCTTGTGTTTGCTCTCATCCTGTTCCTTAATTACAAAGGTTTCCCAAAGCTGTTTGGGTGGGCAATTTTGGTGGGTTTTTTTGTTGCTGGTTCTTCACAGATCTTTCAGCAGAAATGCCCTATGATTGACAGTGAAGATTCCTAGCTCTGGACTGCCAGAGGGCCTTTCTGCTGGTCACACTGCTATCGATAAGATTTCTACGTGTAAATGTTTTTAACAAAGTCAGAACAGACAAATATTGGTTTTACAGTGAAGGCTGAGAAAATTCTACCAAAAGTTAAGAAGGTATGACAAGGCCTCAAGTGCAAAATCTTTTAACTCAACTTGTTTTACCTATAGGAGCCAAATTTCATTATTTAAAGTTACCTTGTTCTAGTTTGTTCTAATGAAATAAGGCAGGGTTTTTTTGTATTTGAAAAGTCCTCACTTTTATATTCTTAGTTAAACTTTGATTGTGGAAGAC
This sequence comes from Dendrocincla tyrannina, assembly GCA_035047865.1. NCBI lineage: Eukaryota > Metazoa > Chordata > Aves > Passeriformes > Dendrocolaptidae > Dendrocincla > Dendrocincla tyrannina. The sequence continues at coordinate 18,970,978 of JAWWMP010000011.1, forward strand.
TTGTCTGGAACATCCAAGCACATTGCTCTTCTCTGTTCCCATCTCTGGGGCTCAGGGTACTCTTTTCTCATTTGTCCTGCCTGCGGAGGAGCTGTCAACAGCAAAAAAAGAAAAAGGATTCAGTGGGCGAAAGTACAGCTAAATCTCTTGTAAACAGTGAAACTACAAATACCTCTGCCATGAGATTCAGAAGGGCTATGGCTGGTGGCTGGGTGTGTTGTGCCTTGGTGTGGCTGTGCCATGCAGGACAGTGTGCGGGACTGGAGTGGGGACAACTTGTAAGCCCCTGGGCACCTTCATGGCAGAAGGAGAAGGGACTTGTTACAGGCAGAAAGATGAATAAGCAAAGAGGTTTGGACAGTCTCAGTGAGCATTAAATATTTTCCTCACAGCAGGGGATTTGACTCACGGGTTTTGCTTTTGAAGAAATTTATAAAAAAATCACTTGGACTGTATTTGCAGAGCACGGTAAATACTGTCATTGACTTACAAATAATCAATAACTGGCATTAAATTTTATGCAACTGTTGGGCCTTCTCTGGGACCCCTGGGTTGTGCCAATGCCCTCAGAAAACAGAGAGGGTCCTCTTGTGTTGAACTGCGTGGAAGGGATGGGGAGGATGGAGGGAGCAGAGCTCTCCTATCTCTCTTGGCTGGCAGCACCATCCCCAGCGTGGTACGATGGTTCTCGTGGCTGTGGGATCAGGCCCCGTGGAGGACAGAAGGTGGCAGGTGTGCCCTGTGGCAGCTCCAGCATGGGTTAGGAAAGGGACAGTGGAGTGGAGAACCAGCTGCTTTGCAATGCTCTTCATTGCTGGGCACAGCTCCACATGCAGTCCTGCGTTTCTGGCTCGAGAGCTTTGCTGACACCCAGCACGGGACAGGGCAGCAACAATTCACATGCAGGCAGGCATGGCTGGAGTGGAGCAGAAGGGTGAGCCTAAGGCTGCTCAGAAAGGGAGATTTAGACAATGGAGGAGGGCCACGCACAGCCAAAGCAGAAAATGGGGGAAGGAAAAAAGAATCAATAGTCCATTAGATTTGTAGGGTAGAAGAAGGAGAAAAGGGATCGATAGTTCATCTGTTCCCGAGACTCTGCTTGGGAGATGTGGTTGGTTAACACAAGGGTATTTCAGTGGATTAAACAATTAAACATTTCTTCTGTTCCATGTTGTAACTAGTGCCCAGCATGTAACAGCTCATTTCAGCATATGTAAAAGAATAAAGGCAAAGCAGAAATTAAGGGTAGCCCACTTGTAAAGCCTGGTTTAGAGGAGGGCACCTCCTTAAAGAGAGCTTGTTGACAAATATGAAGTAATTCTTTGAGGTTCTTCAGCCTTCCTTCACCAACACTCTCTGTGGCATGAACAGCATTGCTCAAAATTCTGCAGTTTTCAATTAGGATTTCAGTGAATGTGAGTTTTGTCTGCAAGGTTTGGCGTTGTGGTTTTAATAGTTTACAGCCCAAGTAAAAAGTAAATACTATATTGTAACAGACAGATTTCAGACATGGGTGTGAAATTTTCTACAAAATGAGCTCACTTATTTAACACATATGGACTAGAAGTAACGCAGTCATGCAGTTTCCATGATTATACTGTAGAGAAATAATAGCTACTGTACTATAAGGGGGTATTTTTAGAAAGAAGGTTGCAAGCATGCAATATTAGTTTGGACTGGCACTTCGTAGTGGACATAAATAGTTTAAGTGTAAAGGGCTGCTTTTAGTACAAAGCAGCTATTTTCTGTGGTTTTATTAATTTAAAGGATTGTGTTTTGGCCAGCATTAAATGCTGATGGTCTCATTAGGACCCATGAAAGCAGTTGTATAATAGCACATGCTCTGACATCTCCTAGGAACGCAAGAATTCTTCTTGCATTTAGGAATATCAGTTGGCTTAAATATTCCTCCATGTTTCCTTGCTGTGCCTGGGGGAGAATTCTGTCAAGTTCTCCTGTTAACTCTGCAACACAAGTTCCTGCAGTGTCCGTGAGAACTGGCAGCAATCCCTTTACTTGTGACTCTGTAAGAGATGCAACAGTTAACTATCTCGTGCTCTCAGATAAAATAATGCAGCTCTGCTTTCTAATGGCTACAAATCATGGGAGCTTCAGATCCCGAGTTCCCTGTAGCCCTCTTAGCTGAGTGTACTTCTGTCTTCCATGCATGAATAATGCATGACCTCACTGGCTTTAGTAAGACACAGTTAATTCTCTTGGCCTATAAGGGTTTTTTCTCCCCCTGTTATTACTTAGCTGCCATCCTGTTTCAAAGGAATGAATTAACTGCAAGACTACAAATGCTGGTGAATTTAGGAGACAATAACATTATATGGATAAATCAGCTCCAGAGTTCAAATTTTTCAGCAGAGTTCTGTCTCTCTAGACTTATTAAATGTCTCTTTTGTGCTGCGGTCACAGTTGGTCTCCCAATATTCAGATAATTTTGTGTGTAGAGCTTTATTAGATCCAGCAAAACCCCCTGGGCCTTGCTGTGTGGGCGAGGGGAGTGCCTGGGGCAGTGGGCAGGACAAACTGTGGGGCAGGTGGACACGTCGGGCAGGATCTGCAGCTGGTCCCACCTGTTCTCCCACTCAGGCCTGGCCTTGCCAGTGAGCATGGCCCAGAGGTGCCAGCAGGGTGCCCTTTGCAGTCCTTTTAGCATGTTTGATACCACTTCTGAAGGTCAGAAGACTGTTGAAACACAGATGCACCCTTCCTAGGTTGGCTAGGCAGTAAACCCCTGCCTTTCTGTATTGTTTATCCAGATGGAATATCCTTTTGAAAGTCTTACTTAAAGCTTAAATCTCTTTCTCTGGTTTATCCAGCACAGCTGCAGAGAGGTTTTTGGCGTGGTCTGTTCATTTTAGCAACATGTTCCCTTGACGTTGAGTAGGTAGGGCAAAACTTGAGAATGGCAGGGATTGACAGAGCACCTGCTAAAACAGACTGCTCTTTATAATGTGTAATTCAAATGTTTATTTTAAAAGGAAATACTTTGGTTGGCAGGCTATGAAGTGTGTGATGATAGCTGAGTAAGCCTAAGCCTATCTGGGTAGCAGGAGGTAGAACCAGGTCGTGACATGTTGTGCTTTTACTCAAGGCACAATTTTTCATCCAGTTAACTCGATGTGCTGACCCCTGTAAAGAATAACTGAACCCTAACAAAATGATTTTTGATTCATGAGAAGCTGTAGCTGGAGTGGAGAATCAGGAACATTAAAAGCCTTTTGTAGTATCTAGTGACATTTATATACAGTCCTAGAATAGTTGAGAATAGGTGAGATTTATGGGCGTAACATACTAAGAGCTCGATGCTGGGTTTTAGTTTTTATTCATTATACACTGTATCACATCATTTTGGGGTTGTTACTGTGGCAGGCTGGAGTCCCTGCTGGTGGGCAGCAGCACAGCTTTGGCTGGATCCCAGTGTTACACCAAAAGCTTAGGTGTAAAGCTAAGGAGTTTGTGCCATGGAATCGCACCCTCTGGATTGCACCCAATCAGTCTGACTAGTTCTCTTGCTAAGAAATTGTCCTACCTGCATCACTGCTGCCTTCCCTCCCACTGCCATTACCTCCAAGATTACCACCGTGTTTCCATCGCCTCCAAGATCCAATCACGCCTTTCCACTACCCACTCCCAGGGTGAGAAGTGTTTGCAGACACTGCTCCGGGCTGAAGGGCCACAAAGCATCAGGAGCACACACGGGTTTTCATTGAGAGCACTGGATGGGCTGAGTTGGCACTGAGGGTGCCCAACGTGCCCGTACCCGTGTGGTGCCAGGGCCCTGTGCAGGCAGAAAACAGGTGCAATAACCAGCTGAAATGGGGCTGCCCTATTGCATTCCTTAGTTCATTGCTTTTCAGGTTGGAAAGAGTTATGCTTTTTCCAGGTTTATTTCATGTTAAGCTTCAAAAATATTTATTATCTGTTTTTCACTCAGAATCATAGAATCACCTAGGCGTTTGTATGTATGTATATATGTATATATATACACACACATGCATGTATGTATTTCAATTATAGTTATTAAAATAATGCAGTATGTAGTTCAGTCCTTCTGTTATATTCAACATTATGCTGCTAAAAGCCTGTAAATGGCAAGAAATTATAGCACCAGTAAATTCAACAGTTCATCGCTGGTTTATATCTTGGATATCTGGCTCACTTGTTAAGCATTGCCATGGGTAAAATGAGAAAAGGAGGCCACTTACATTATTTCACAGTACAGGAGAAACAGAAAGACAATAGGTGGTGGTAAAAGCAGCAATTTAGGCTGGCAAAATTCAGTGTAATTTGCTATGCTCTACTTAATTGATATTTTCTTATAAAAGAAAGTGGTATTGTAAGATAAGATTTTAAAACCACAGGTGCTGCATGTTTTATGGAGTGTTTATCTAGTTTAAATTTTTGCAAGTTCTAACAATTGTTTAATTGCAGTGCATAAATTACTTATGTGTCTTGTTCTTCTCCCTGCCTATGTTTCACTGAATTTTGTAAAGACTAATTACTGTCATCCTCAGTAGAGTTGCTCTTTTACATCAGTAATCATTCACAACTTACTAGGTGCCTGCAGCTACAAATCAGTCATTTACGCAACCCTGGGAAGTGTTTTGTAATTTATTTTTCACATTATACAGCCCATCTGGTAATGGAAGAAGCTAATAGTTGTAACCATATTATCAACTTGAAATCAAGCCGTTCTGAAATGCTGTAATTACCACTTACCTCAGTGAGATGACTCTGAGCGTGCACAAGTGCCACTGTGTGCATAAAGGGCAGGGCCTTTTACCTCTTTGGCTTCTTTTAATGCCTAAAAGACTTCCAGGAGGACAGAAATGGTAGTTTGAGCTCTGATGTGAAGACAAGTAATACTTACAAAATTTAAACCAAAGGCCACAGGGGATTTCTAAAGGGATTTAGAACTTCCCAAGAAAAACAGTTGATACTTTGAGACCCACCTTCTTTGAACTATCCCTCTGTGTGCAGCAGGGTAGTGACAAGCTTTAATTTGGGAAATAGCTGCTCAAACATAAGCTTAAGAGCCAGTGGAAGGAGTCATGGAGCTGACTGCGAGGAGCAGGAGTTGGATCTGGCCAGGAAGAGGAGCCACCTCTCCAGTCCAGTCCAGCCCTGTGTCACCTGCCCAGCTCTGCCTTTGCCCCGCTGGCAGTTCCTGAGCTGTCCCCAGAGCATACCTGGGGCTGTGATCACACAAACACCACAGGGAACCTCTTTGAAAGGCACCTTTTGCACTGGCCCATGGTAATAACGTGTACATTTTATAGCAGGAATCTATTTAAAAAAAATAAAAATCAGAAATTAATTGAAAAGGTGTGTTTTGTTAGGTTCATCAGCCATTTTTTCAAAACCAGTTTAGTTTAAATGGCCTGGGAAGAGAAGCCAAACAGAAGTTTACCAAAGAAATGCAGAGTAACTTTCCTGTAGGTCAGACAATACTTATCTTTAGCTTTATATTTGGTGTTTCATTTTCTAGTGCCTGTTTGAGTAACAAGAGAATAGAAAAGAAAGAATTTTTACTTACCCCTCTTCTGATTTGCCCAATCTATTTCTAGATGTTAGGACTGACTGTTTGCCACTCTAACACTTGTTACAAGGGAAAGAAGCTTAGACTGCTCCAAGATAAGGCTCAATCAGTTAATTAAAGAGTTCATATTACATTATTTATAGCAGCAAGATAGTAAACTCAGTGATGCTTTTGTTTCATTTTAAGACTTTCATTCATCTGCCTGAAGATTAGTTGTTCTGGACTGAACAATTTCCCCCCCTCACGCATCCCCTGTTCCTGTTCTGCAAGTACCAAATTACGAAACTCCTGTACTCTGGCTCAGGAGGTTATTCCACAGCTCCTTCCTGGTGTTCATCTTGGACCACTTTTGTTTCCAAATTGTATGATTTCCTGAGCAGTTGTTCTTCATGCTGAGAGCTGCCGCATTTGATTTTTGTCTGTCCCATCATCTCCTCATTACTGCTTTCATTTTAACGAGTTCTGTGGTGTGAGTTTTTTCAATCTCTCCTCCCGAGCTAAATTTAGTCCATCTTAAATCAGGCTTGCATTGTCAAATTATTGCATACAAGTGCTGGAACATTAGAACTGTACTAATGTAGCACATTCATATACCATATACTACAATTTAATGGTTCTGCATTAGGAAACTGGATTAGGGATTTCATTTTACACCAAATTTGAGAAACTGAAGGCTGGGTGTTTTGGTGTTTTTTTTTTTTTGTTTTTCTTTTCTTATTATGAAATGCAAGGAGCTGGGGATATGGCTTAGCTTTGCCTTGGACTCACGCTCCATAATTCACTGCTGAGAGACACTTTGTGTGTCCATCCCTTTGACATGTTTTGCTGCTCGGTTTCAGAACAAGCCATCTGTTCTGCTCTTGGTGTATTTCACAGTCACTTTTATTCAAATATGCCAAAGCTGTTTAAGAGATTTTTTTTTCAAACACTGAAGTCTGACTAAGTGGAATGAGTGATGTCTAGCTTTGCTCCTCAAGACTGACTGGTTTGATAATGGAATTAGGCCGGGCACATGCAAACCCGCAGCACTTCCATGTCATTGCTGCCTGCATGAACAGCCACTGTGATTCTTTCCAGCTTGTCATGATAAAGCAATCTAAGACTACAGTATTCCTCATATGGAGAATGAATCTGACAGGCGTTTTTACTGCCAAGTTAGCACTAGGAGTTTTGTCAGCAGTACCCAGGCTAGTTCTTGGTGCTGGCGAGTGGGCAACCTCGTCTCTGGGCTTAGTTGCAGGCACTGCTGGCATTTAGGTGAGCCCTTTTCATTGAATCTACTTCAGAGGAAAGCTCCAAAGGCAGTCCTGTTTTTCTTGGTTTGGTTTTGTGCTTCAAAGGCAGGGATGCTGACAGAGCAGTGGAACTCTGGAAAATGATTTAGGCCATGGTTGCCACTGGGTTGTGGAATACTGCCTCAATAGTTTACCCCTTACGAGCAGGGACTGAGTGTAAGCAAAGATGAAACTTTATTTTAGATAGAGAACCTTGCAGTGAGTCAAGGTGTGGTGGCTTGTGGTTGCTGTTCCCAGCTTTCCCCCAGTGCCCTGCAGCAGGACAGGCAGGCAGGACATGTGTGTTGCTGGAGAACGAGGGGAGCTGGGTGTTACTGGGGCTCACATCCCAGGACATTCCCAAAGTCCTTGCTCCCTCCCTCTGTGCAGGACAAGGTGGTTTCACAGTTTGCTCAGTGTGGGCATGTCCCTTCTGTCCCAGTAGGGTGTGTTGTGTGTGACCCAAGGGAATGGCCCAGGTTAAGCACAATAAATGCTGTAGCTCCTCCAGAGGCAATCAGATGTTGCAGTTCATTCGTGCAGCTTAGATATTGTAGCATCTCTTCTAAACTAAAGAAATATTTAGGTCTCTGTCATTCGCTTTTATTGGTAACAAGAAAGAAACAAGTGTTTGATTTAATGCACTAAGTTCCTCCCTCTCTGTTCCTCCCAAGTGGGGAGCTCGTTTGTTTTCGGAACTCCTTTCCTTGGTATTGTTTTTAACAGAGCAAACTTCATTTCACGGAGGAGGCACTGCAGGTGCTCATTCTCTTAATACCTTTAGAGATTTTCTTCACTGTGTGAAAACTGCTGTAATGGAAGCCAGTCTGGCAGAAAGGTCACCTCCTTCTAATGATTTGCTTTTTCCATTCCCTTCTCAGTGATAGCAACAGGAGAACCTAAAAGTCTTTGGAAATTAGTCATTAACTTATGTGCTCTGGGTAGGAAATGTTGTTTTTCCCGGTGAGGAAGGCAGATCATGGTGATGTGTTGTTAAGTGTTGCCATCAGGACAGAGGTCCACCCCGCGTGCCTCCTCCTAAATAAATTATAACAGAGAAGAGATGATCACATCACAGCACAAGAGGTGCACTAGTCTTTACAGCCCTGTTTTGAACACAGTTTTTGCTTCACAAAGTCACTTTTGGTGAAAACTTGTACTAAGCTGTTTGTGAGGGGGGGTGGTGGTGGTGTTTTGTAGGGTGTTGTTTTTTCTTTTGGTTTTGGTATTTTTTAAATGAAAATTCACACTGGCACTCCAATGCAATGTAACAGATACTGGCAGGAGACAATCCCAGCTGTTGCCTGGCATAGGCAGGGCACAGCCAACTCGATGGCAGGAACCTGAGTGTTCTGGCCATCCTCACGCAGGAAATGTATCAGAGCTGGGAGTGAGTCCTCTGTGCACGTCCTCTGTCCACGTTTTCACATGTGCTGTGGTTTGGTTTTCACAAAGCCTCCAGATTCCCACAAACTGCTGTGGTGGTTCTTCCAGTGTTGAAATGATGGGGTTTGTAGTGTTTTGTAGATTCTGGCTAGTCAATCCCAATGTGTATTTACTCTAAACCTAAGGGTGATGCGAGGTGATAATTTCTTTCTCTGATGTTGGTTTTTATTAGCTAGATGTATAGTTTTAAGTTGATTACACTGTATTTTTTTCTCCCTACAGATGTGAGTAATAACTTCAGTGCTGCTTCATTGTACATCTAAACCCAAAGTTAGATACCCGAAAATTTGCTGACATGCAAATAAAGGGATCCCTAGACCTGAGTGAATGTGGCTCACTCTTTCCTATACCTTTCACGTTGTTTTCCTAATTCCTGCCACTACATATAGGAAAGAAGAATGTGCCTCAGATATGTAAATCATCCTTTAGTGGTAAAGAAAACAATCCATCAATTGGTGCCGGGTGAGAGCATTTACCTTCTGGTTGTTGGAGTGTCTGCTGGTTTAGGAGCTCTGCTCCCAGGCTCATGTCCTGTCAAAGTGCTCAGCTGCAGCAGAAACCTCCCTTAGTAATGCACAGTCCCTGTTGTACCTCAGGTATTCCGGCCTTTCCACAACATCTTTCTATAAAGTCTTTGGAGACATTTTAATGCCTTATTCTTAGCCTACAATGACCTTGCTGGAATACAAGATGTGATTAGGAGATTGGCCCATCGATTTACATTCCTTTATTAACAAAATTGGAGGATATATATATATACAGGACAAGCTCTTGCAGGGAAAAAATGTACCTGCTGTGGTGTACCAGAGCTGCAGCACTTTGGAAGGTGCTGCCTGTTGCCCGACCACAGGTCAGATGCTCTTATTCAAATTAAAAAAAAAATATTTTCTGGTTGTTTGACAAGCCACTTTGGAGCCAAATGGACTAATCTTTGCATAGTGTTTTGATGAATTCCCCAAAGTTTTCTTGAACCTTTGCAATATCTATTCTGTTTCGGATGTAGCAATTTTATGTAATAAGGGCTAGTTTAACTTTCTCTTAACATGGCTATTAATCCATGCAACATATAATTGATATAGAAAAAGCAATATATAATTTGTTTATGCAGATAGACCACACTATTTTATTTTAAAGAGTCTAGTAAAACTTGATGGTTTACTACTTAGGAACATAACTTAAACATTCAGAGTGCAGGGTATTTCCCCAGAGTGATTTATAATACAGCAAGAAATGGAAAGCTTAAGAAAAGGGAGGAGGGTTTGGATGGGAACACTTAAAATTTCTTGGCAGATGCTTACTGCTAGGGAAGCTTAGTTTTTTTTTTTTCCCCTTTCCTTCTGGGAGTGAGAGATTTCAAGGAGGAAATGGCAGATCTGGGTTCCTGAGAGTGCTTTCTGAAGGCAAGCTTAGAGAGCAGCCTCATTTACACGGCAGACCACATCCCTGGGAAAAATGCAGTGTGGGCTCCTCACCTGCCCAGGCTGGCTGGTGCTTTTGGGAATGGAGCCACAGGTGTCTGACACAGGCACTGCTGCCTGGCCAAAAGCTCAGACTTGAGCAGTAATAAATAGCCTTTTTCTTCTTGGAGAGAATGGAGTCGCGTAGGTGCAACTAGAAAGGTAAATTCTCATTTCTGAAACCCCAGGGTAAAGACTTGCACAAGATTTAAGCTGTTCTGTCATTGCATGAGCAGTGCTATTTTGCTCTTATCAGATGAACTTCAGGCTTGTGAGGTGATACTTTAAATGCTCACAAATGGCAGATGCAGAGTCATATTTTTATTACAATGTTTATTACATTAAAAAAAATCCCAAACAAATTAATTTCCAGCATTGTGAATTGTTTATGACAATAGCAATTGGGGGAATAATTATTATTTGAATTTCAGATAACAGTTCTTAGTTTCACCTTCTTCTGAGCAGAGCTTCTTCAAAGCCTGGCTTATTGCTGTGGTAGGTAGAGCTTTCCTGAGGCTCTTCAGGGTTAAGACCATGCCCCGTGTTCCATCTGCAGAGCCCAACTTGCACAGGGGGATCCTGAAAAGAGTCAGAGGCTGCAGAGAGCTGCTGCTTTGCTTACTGTTTGTATTCTGCGCCGTTCTTTCAACTCCCCTGCTTCGTGGGCCCTAGATTATTTTGTGCATACAAATATAATTAGTTTAAATGTAAATGATAAAGTTTTAGTGATGGACTGGAAATCTCTTATGGATGTGTTTCACCTCTATGGCAATGGGTTTAGCTGTATAGCAGCAGTGTTTCTGTGACCCTTTTTGCTGTAGGACTTGTGTGTCTAGTGGACTGTGTTGCCCAGGAGGTGTGTTTTGGAAAAACAGGAAAGCCAAAGCATGGCAGGTGTCATTGTGGCTACCTGTCAACCAAAAATAACTTTGGCATTCCCCTCTCTATGTGGTGATGGTTACTTTGAGCCTGGATAGACAATGGGAAAGAAATGCCAAAACCCAGGACTTTGACTCTGAAATGAGTTTTTAGGAACAAGACAGGCAGTGGCTGTTTAGAGGAACAGCACTGAAATGCCAGTGTCTGTAGGGAGCCAACAGCTCCTGAGGGTCACTGAGCGTTGGGGACTTAGGGAAGACAGAAATAAACGTAGGCTTGCTCTGAAGTCCTTTTTCTCTAAATGTTTTTTTACTATTGATAAATCCCCTCCTGTCCCTCTCCCTCCCTCCTCTGGTACATTTGTCCTAAAGGAACCCCAAGTCCCAGCTGTGGTCGGCATTCTGGTAGGAGTTGGCATGGTTTAACTGTGGTAACTCAGGGAAGAGCGGCACCCCTGCTGCCAAGAGCATGGCAACACCTGGAATGAGGCAAAAGTCCCTTCAGGATAGTGTCGTAGTGTGAACAACTGGAAATAATACCTGGGTATTGTGAAAGAAATAAATATTTTTACAAGTTAGATGAATAGCTTTAATTACAGAATTTGCAGAGACAAAATTCCTGAGCAGAGGCAGGAGTCACAAAAGGTGGGACAACTTTGGGCTGTTCAGTATTTTTCTTTTGTGATTAACAGGCAGTTCAACCTTTTGTGCTTTCTAGATTTGTAGGCACTTTTTAGTCCTGCTTTTGTCTTTGGAAGGTATAGCAATAAAACAAAAGAAATGTAAACATTGCCTTTGTTTACTAATCTGGAAAGTTACCTTATAGAAAGTGAAATGCATATTTTAATTGGTCCCAAATATGCAAAGCCCAGGATTTCGATTTTGCATCAGTAAGTAAAATTAAAGCATATATTATAAAGAGATGTAATTCAGAATATGAAAATGCATTACATAAACATTGAGCTATGTGATTATAAGAGAGATGATCTTTGTACTGAAGGCAATACACTGAACGGTAACACTGAGAATGGAAAGCCTTTATTTTTCATTTTGCTATGTTTATTGACATTTTTCCACTGATTTTGGTGCAGTGCTGGCAACTGCCAAGTTGCCTTTGTCAAGGAGTAATGTTTTCCTTAGTCTCCTGATCTCCCTGCCTCCCTGGAAATGTCATGCAGAGAAAACCAGGAGGAACAGGTAATGGAGAGCTCCAGGTCTCCCCTCCACTGCTGGCAGTGTGGATGTCCCGAGTGGGCAGCATGCCCAAGAGCTGCACTTTGGAGTTCCTGAGGAAGTACCTTGGGTGGTCACTGCCCTTCTCTCCTCATCATCTCTTGAGCTGGAAGGTGCTTGGAAGGATAAAGTCAGCCTGTTTCTCTTTGCTTTGGTGCCCCAGGTCTTTGTGTCTCAGTTTTGATGGTGTTTGCTTCTCTCTCACAGCTCTGAAGGCAGTCATCTTCCTTGATTTATTAGTCCTTCTTACTGAAGAGATTTGTCTGATTTTTGAAAGGACAAGGAGATGCAGAACAAGTATCAGCACTTTGGGAAATGGAATACCTCGGATATTCCTCTTTCTTCCCCCTAGTGCTTGACCATAGGCTGCTTTGGGGTTGTGGGTTTGATTCTATGTGTGGTTGGATAAGATTTAAAACAAACACAAGGTCTTGATCCCTCCTCCTGGACAGGGCAGTAAAAGCATATCCAAAGTAAACAGCTAACTAATGTGATGGGTTTAAAGGATGGGTTAAATAGAATGCTTCCCAGGAAGTCTGCTCTGGGTGGTTGTTCCCACTGCTATGAAGGGTGATTTTGGAAAGTTTTGTGTAGCTTTTTGCTCAGTCACTGTCTGTGTGATTAACTTAATTAGTTAAGAAATACCCAAGACATCAAAGTGGCATGGGCATGTTCTTACAGCCAAGGGGTCGGTGTTTTATCTCAAAACTGAGTACTTCAAAAAAATATAATCCAGTTCATCTTAGAGGCAGACTGACATCAGAAAGGCCTTGGCAACAGGGAAAAAGAGAAATATCTATGGATGGGGGACCCTATTTAGCAGTATTTACCCTGGCAAAAATCCTTTTGGCTTTGCTGACAATGCTGGTGGAGTCAAAAAGGCTGAGTCGCCAGGGAGTGGAAGGAATTCAGTGGGAAGCATTCTTTTGTGCTCTGTGTAATTCTGAATGTGCTTTTAATATTTTTGGGGGGTTGTACTTTGGATTAAGTACCAAGGTAAAGAATTTGTTTTTATAATTTAGCGTTTCATCTGTTGCGCCTATGTCACCTAGATTTTTAGATTAAAACAAGCAAAATATTCCATGCCTGATGTTTCCAGACAGGTAGAAGGGTTTTTGTTTTTTAAAACCCAATTCACTGAGTGACACTATTTGAGAGTAGAAGCACAGAAGAATGAGAAGGAGATGGCTGATAAGAGAGAAACTAAGACATGTTTAAATGGTTTAGTAGGTGAGAAGATTTGATTGAAAAGAGTCAGGGTGGAGTTTTATATGTGTGTGTGTGTATATATATACACATATTATACATGTATATATGTTTATATGTGTCATACAAGCATAAAGTGGGATTGATATTTGTCTCTCAACTTCGTGTTTTTGTAATCATATTAAGAAAACACTAAAAATTAGTGTTCAAAATATGAGACTGATAGTAAAGGAGTCTGTCCAGAATCTATTAAAACATGATGGCAATTTGGCATCAAACTGATACTCCGCTAACTAAAAAAAAACCAAAACAAAAGCCCCCACAATTTTTCCCATGAAGAACTTGCAGTGGAAGTTTGAGATATGCCAAATCAAATATCAAAGAAAAAGTTGACAAAAAAAGCCATCCATTTTGGGATACCTGGGAATGGCCTTACTGCCTTCAGTATGCTCCTCTGCCTGCTTGGCACTGTAATGCATCAAGTCATTTACTGTGGTACCTCAGTATGGGCTTGAATAGTCACTTATTGCCCAAAACTGTATTTACCCATGCCCAGATAAGAAAATAGATCCTATTGGAGCTAAAACCATGTTGAAATTAGTTTATATTTTGTATTAAGAAATTATACATCTTGTCCATCTGCCCAAGTTGTAGAATTCTAGAGGTGGGGTTTTTTCTGTACTATTATTCCTACAAACATACACATGTAATAGTGAGCTGAGTGCCTCAAGCTCCTACCTGAATGTCTCCAGGAATCTGAAAACACAAACATGTAGAAACTGTGGTAAGGATTTTGGTACATACTCCATTTCTTTCACTCTGGTTTTTTATTGGCTGTCAGCTATATTAGTGGGTGGATGGGATTCCCTTTCCTACAGAAATAAGGCATGCAAGTACATTAAAGAGATGAGTGAATTGGTCGACTTCACTTTGTTGTTCCCAGATGCCTTTTTTTTCCTTAATTGCCAACCTCACAGATAGACTTTGGGATCTGAAAATCTAGATAAATCTCTGCTCTTCTGCAGGCCAAATAATGCTTTCATTTACACCTGTGCAACTGCATTAGCCAGCTGGCAGCTGGGGCAGAGCGAGTTGGAACAGGCTGTTTATGGACAAAGCATGTTTGATAATGAATCAAGAAGAAGCAATAAACCCAGACCCTTCGTGGTGTTTTATAGCTCCTTGCAGAGCACAGCCACACAGCTCAGTGCTTCAGCTGCTCCTGCCTCTGCCCTCCTCTTGTTTGACATCAGTGGCACCCTGTGCAGATGGGGGTCGTAAAACTGCCAGTGAGGACAGGACAGAGCCTGGAGCTGGGAGATGTGAGAGGGGAGAGGGCTGGGGTTAAAGCCTCGCTGCTCACTTCTTGCTGCCCTCCCCTTTGTGTCTCACTTCACTGGAACACCAAGGGGGCACCACTGGGGGAAGTCATTGGGTGGAGTTTGAGAGGTCCAGAGGAAATGTGTTAGCTGGATGTGGTGGGCTGGAGGAGGACTGGGAAGAAGCCATGAGTGACGTGCTGCTGCTGCAGGCCTAGTTCTCAAAATCTGTTAAGCTGATGGATGGATGGAGAATGGCAGCAGGTTCCACCGCAACGGACACCCACCTTTTCAGCCATTCTGGCCAGAGGAGACAGCCCAGAGAGGGCTCCTGCTGTCCATGCATCCAGGAGGACCAAGTACAGGGAAGTTTTGCTCAGTGAAGCTGCCTTGGAGGTGAAGAAATTCAGTGTGAGCAAAACTCAAGTCAGCTACCAGATTCTGTTAACCCTGTGTGAAATTCCAGGGGGTGCTTTTGTGAGTTTTAATGTTTGTCGTAATGGTGTATCCTCCCTGCCCTCACATGCCCAGGAACAGGAAAAGTCACTTCAGTGGGCAAACTGCTCCCTGGCCCACGTGCCCCCTCACCCCTGCCTTCCCATCAGTGTGTTTATGCTGGCGCTTCAGAGGCTTGGGCTATGATAGCACCTCTTATACAGTGGCTGTGGAGTGCGTAACACGGAAATCATCTTTCCACACTCCTATTTCTCACAAAATGACCAGGCCATTTGTAAGATGACATGCCGATTGTAGGTGGTGGCACAGTGGTGTGAAATTTCAGATAGAGCTTTGCTGAGGTTGAAAGATGGTAACAGGAACTTGTGATTGAGGAGAGCTGAGTGATGGTGAGTGGAGGCAGCTCTGTGTGCCCCACCTGTGACCTGGGAGCGCGTTTCAAAATGAATGCTTTAGAGACGTGTTCAGAGAGCACCAGTTGTATTTGCATGCAATGAACGATGATGAATCCTAAATTTAGTATAAAAATAATTCAGATCATCTCCAGTACCCATTTTCTGCTGATGAAGATTATGGTACTTAAGAAAAAAATCACTTTCAAAAAGTCAAAAATATAAATGCTACTAAACTAATAGGATCAAATTCATTGCATTGAGCCTAATTGCAACTTCATGGTTCCAGATTTATTCCAATGTAATTCTATTAATACCAAAACTATAGTAACAAAGTGATGAGTCAGGTCTATTGTTTGTGAATCTCCGCGAGAGATCATTAGCTTGTATACAATTGCATTAAAATTTAAATGACATGCTGCTGTCATTTCTCCGCTTGGTTTGAGAAAATCTGCATATGTTGGAGCCTCTGGGTAGTTTAAATTGAAACAGTTGAGAAAATTGTTGTCCTGCAACAATGATATGAGGGATGTAGTAAAATATCAATTGTCTATAAAAGCTCAGCACAATCTATGTTAATGTAAGTAAGAGAGTCATCAGTTCCGTTGCCCTGCCAATATGGGGAAACTTTGAAGAAATCTGCAGTGAGATGCAGAAGATGCTTTGAATCAATTTAATTGCTAACTAGGATAAATAACTTCAGTATAATACGAAACAGCCATACAGAAAACTATTGTGAGAGGTTCCAGCTGAGAACGAGAGTTGTAAGCAATGGAAATCTTGAATGAGCATGTGTCATTTCAGTATGACAGTGTGCAGAAATTCCAGGGAGGCTCCAGCATGCTGGGCACAGCACAGGAAAAGAGGACACGGTGTGTACTTCACTGCTCCACACAGTGAATGTATCATGCAAAATGCAACAGGCAGATAAAAGAGCCCAGTGGGAGAAGAGCAGATGGGGCAGGGAGGCAACCAGATGCCCACCCGGTTCAGCATGTAGTGCCAGCATTTTGGTGTTTTGCATGCTTCTCATTCATTCTCTCCCCCTTTCCCTCTCCCTCTCTCGTCCTTGATTAGCTAACCCAAAAGAAAAAATGTGTTTAAGAACAGCTGTGAAAACTTACAGGTTTGGATTTTAGAATATTTTAATCAGTATGATTAGGTTTCCCACCAAGAAATCTTATCTGCTGTCACACTATGAAGGCAGAAATAATATGTCATTGAACTGAAGGATATGGAGAGATTCACAAAACATATCTTTGACTTTCTGGCCCCCTTCCCTGGGCAATAAGGACTTGTTCACAGCCATAAAGATTGTTACAGGTGTACCTATGCATGGTATATTACATGCCCATTTATGAAGCACATCTCATGAAGAGATAAAATGGAAGGAATTGTTTCAGCATATTTCAATCATCACATTGCTCGCAGTATGTGGGTGACTGTTGCAATAGTTGTCTGCAATGGTTTGTCCTTGAATCCTGAACTTTCCTTCAACTTTTTCCCTTATTACTTTGTCTATAAATCTGTCCATAACCCTGAACAATGTTGTCTTTGAACTCCAGTGCATCTACTCAGTGAAATTCTCATCCAAGCTTTAATCTTCTATCACCTTGATATATTTTAACTTCCCTCTTTATGGCCTGGCACACAAGCTGAATTTAATGGTGATAAATGTGTTTCTAAGATTAAAAGCTGTAAAGTATGTGTTACAGATTAATCTAAGCCAAATCTTCATTCCCAACGTGGTACACTTGGGGAAGTTTGAGCAGGGAGGAGCTAAGGAGCCAGTGGTTCTAGCTTAGGCTCATCTCAAATGTCAAGCACTTTGTTAATGTTGGGTGTCTTTGCTACTCTGAAGCATTTTGATTATCACTGAAGTAACTTATCTGAATTTACCTTCCCACAGTGCTCAAGAGCAAAGTGGAGTGGTTTTGCGGGAGTATCTGAGGGGAGGAGAAAACCAAAGAAATCAAGGCCAGAAAGTAAATCTTTCCAGCCTGTCCTCCTTATTTGCATCTTCCTGATGCACACAGGGAATGAAATCATACATGCCCTTCCTCTTTCAGAAGGGAAGTTTTCACCGTTCTTGCTTGTACTCTGTCAGCATGCAAGTTCATCAAGATATAGCAAAACCAGCTTATTACACAGCTTTGCTCCTGTCAAAAAAGCCATTTGTTTGCTGCTGTTTTGCAATTTAGTAATCTGTAGGTTGTAGAAATAGTGTGTTAAAATGTTTTCAAATATGAGTCATACCTGTGATATTTTTTTTTACTGTTGTTACTGGAAATTGAAATATTATGATGCATATATACATTTAGACAGTTGTAATTCAGAAAATGAAGGTTTTCAGGTGAATTGCCACTGCGAAGTTTGCTTGTAGATTTGACCTGGGCCAGACTTTGTGTTGTGCCTGTTCTCCATATTAAATATGTGGGTCTAGGGCCCTTTTTGGGTGGATCATAAACCCACCTAGAGGGTAAGAACTGTAGACCACATGGAACCTCTCAGAGGAGGGTTTCTGCGGCTGTATATGTGTATGACTCCATACATGCAGCCTTCCTACAAACATACACAAACTACTTTTCTAGGAAGAACACTCCTATAACCAATATGATGAAAAAAATGTGTAGGCCTATGCTTAAGTCTACTAAATTGAAGTCTTTAGGAATACATTTTAAGCCTGCATTGAATTTCTTGAATTTAGTCATGTGTTCTGGTGCTTGTGAGTCAGGACGAGTTGTCTGAGTCTTGTGCCTTCCTCGTAGGAGATGGCAAACACTGAAATGCAAAACAGAAATTCCGTGGAGCTATGCATTTGTGCTCAAAGGACAGATTCTTTATGGAACCCCTAACAAGAGGCCACTGGCTTTGGGGATTGGTTTTCGTTTGTTTTCATTCTGTTCTGCTTTTCAAACCTTTTCCTCTCAAGAAAGCACAGCTGGAGAGCATTAACTGAAAACAAATGATGCTGCAGAATATCTGCTTGTTCATTGCTGCTTTTTCAGCTTAATTCTGCTAAATGATGCTTGATTGAAGTTTTAAACTGTGCTTAACTGCGTTTAACACTTGAAAGCCAAAGGTATCTGTAAACCAATCCTCCCGGCCCGGCCCAGGCGCACAGAGGAGGAGGTAGGGGTTACCCCGGAGTCCTTCCCTCTATTCAAGCTTTCTTGTCTTCCTTTCTCCCTTTAACATACTCAATTTCAAGTACCAAATTTTTGTGGTGGTGTGGGTTAGCTCAAATACAGGGCGACGCTTATGTTGTGTTTGTATTTTTACTTCCCCACCCTGCCTCGCTCAAAACCAAGGTGGCGGTGCGGGCAGCACAAAGCTTTATTTGTGCTGGGAGACAACTGCTGCAGACAGCGGCTATTTGGGAGCCCCGCCTGGTGAGCCACCATCGCGCCATCTGCCACCCGTTTGGCCCGGGCAGGGGCAGGGGCGATGCCAGCCAGCCGTGTGCGAGCCGCTGCCCGGGGCGCTCCGCAAAGCCAGCCCCAGAGCGGGGATGCTGCGCCGGAGCCCGCGGCTCTCCCTGGGCAAACGGGGGAGTAGAGAAAGGTGGCAACGCTGTTCTGAGAAACCACAGCGTGTCCTCTTTGAGCTGCGGAATTATTGAGAGAGGTGATTGCTCTGGATAGTCTAAGGTGCTTCATTTGTTCTGTTTGCTGCGTTAGGCTGCAGAGCTTAAAGACAGCTAGCTGTAGGAGAAATAGATAGGTGATTCCTTATATTCTGTTATCCTTTGTCTGAATTTTCATTGCTGTTAGGAGATTTATTAACATCTTTTATGACTGGTCATAGCCTGTGTTCTCTAATATATTATTTGCAATTTCCTTTCTCTAGATTGTGCCATTTAAGGAACACAACTCAAATTTTCCATCAGTTGCATCAGGGAAGCCATAAATATGTCACAGGGGATGTATTTATGTGCTGTATTATGCGGGGGAAAGAATTTGGCCTGTGCTGTGTAAAATTAAAACAATAATTAAGCTTTGGCAGAAAGGTTGGAAGGAGAACTCCTGGCTTACATATATTTGTATGTTTATGATATGTCATAATTAAATAGTAGTTACAAATTCCTATATACTCTAAATCATCTTAATGGAAACACTTAGGCCATGTTACCTCTTAGCAGGTGTCTTAATATGTGGAGGAAGGGTGAAAATTCAAGAAAAAGGAGTGTCCTGGTAGGGGACAGAGGATTGTTCGTGGGATCCAGTAGATGTCAAGTAGCTGAGTGATGACAAGACATGGAGAGAACTTTTCCCCCACCGTGGTTATGGGAGGCCCACCAGATCAGACACAGTGTAGGACTATGGTGTGGTGTCCATAATGGATCCCTTTCCATGGCAAAGAGTCAGTCTTTTGAGGACTCTGTCCTAAAGATTATGGTGATCATTGATCTCGGCAAAGCATGAGCTAGAAATGGAGCAGTGAAAAGCAACGCAGGTCAGAAACTGGGGTGCTGCTGACATCGGTGGGAAAGAGGAGAGCACAGGAAGGAGAACTGGGCAATAACCACAGAGTACGTAAAATACAGAAAACTTCGTGCCCCGTTAGGATATGAACAGAGACATCATGCATTGCCCTCCTTTCCAGACTCTTCTCCAGGCACCAGGCATGTTGTACTTCTGCAAGAGGAGCTCTGTTTCCCATTTTGAGGTGGTGCCCCTTCACCTCAGTCACGAACCTTCCCTGCTGGCACTGCTGCTCTCAGCACAGCAAAGCTGCGACAGGAGGGATGTTCTATGCTTAATTTTTGGTGACATCGATTCTCACAAAAACTTCATCTTTCACCACTTTAATTTTGCGCAGTGTTTTTTTTCTCACAGCCATATTTGTTTTTATAACATGAAATAAAAATATGCTTTTCACAGATTAACGAAACCCATGAACACGATGTGATGTTAGAGCTCTAAAAATTTATTTAAAAAATAGTATTGCCATTTGGCAAATAGCTGTGCTAAAAGCTGCTCTTTTGTACGAGCCGTATGTAACATTGCAGTTAATAACATTTAGTGTTATCGGATGCTAAATGACTTTATCTCAACTACAAAAGCTTGTTTACAGAGATTAGGCAGTCTTGCTGGAGTCCAGATTGTTAAATAACTACAGGTTGCCAAAACTAAATGAACTTTTCATCTGGTAATGATGTGCAAATTGCTCTTGCAGATGTATGCATGTATTAGAGAAATGCTCCCAGGCACAGGGTTGTGTCTCCTTACAAACTTTCTTTGCCTTTGTCCTTAACCCAGCAGTGACACCATTAGAATGATATATCTAGATAGATAAACACAGCTAGTTTGTGTTATTAATGGTTACTACTTCATCTCTTTTTAAGTTATTAGCTATTATGTTAAATTGCTGTTTAAGCTTTATTGTACCCCACTTGGCGAAATGCAGGTCTAGGTGAGAAGAGCAGCTGTGGCTGTGCCTTGCCCAGGTCCCAGGTGTCCCCCTGTGTGACTGCAGTGTAGGGAGGGGAAGGTTTGGCCTGGCTTACCCTGACCTGTGTCCTTGGTAGGCCTGTGCAGATACACGGCTCAAAAGGAGGGGAACCAAAGGTCTCTTTGTTTGTTTTGGACATGGGCCTTCTTGTAAACTGCTGGTGCAACACTGGGAGACGCAGGAATTAAACTCTGACACATCAATTAAGAAGCAATTTTTTTAAAAAAAATTTTTTCCTGTTGAAAAATAATTTTCAGTGCTGTGGAAGTGAAGAGGTATCAGAGTAAACTTTAGAGAAGAAGATGATTCTTTAAAGTATGTTCAGGAAGGTGCCTGGAGCTGGCCCAGGGTGTGGGTTCGGGGTTGTGTTACCCAGAATCTGCACTCTCCTCACCTGGTGCTGCTGGAGCCCAAGAGGAAGCTCTGGGTTTCCTGTGCAAAGCTTGCTCCCTTGCCCTGGAGTGTCTCGCTTTGCATTTCTTAGCCTAGTTGGGAATTTAGTACAAAGAGCCATTCTTGTGAATCATGTTTTCTTTGCAATTTTGCATTCCAGCTCAGAAATTCATTCCTACATTTTCTAATGGCAGGAACATTACTGGGGTTCATGTAACTTTGGAAAAAATAGCTAGTTCAGGTTCTTCTGGGGGGCTTGAATGCTCCAGTTCCATTCCATTGGGGGGTTATTCTGCAAACAAAACTCTTACTGTAGCTAATATGCATTCTAAGTAGTGAGATGTTCTGACAAACAGTTAATACCCCTGAATTTAAAAGCTTTTCAAAGGTAAATATTTAGCCTTGTGAAAGAAAGGCTTTTTCAGTAGTCAAGCTTACAGCTAATGATGTCTTCAGAATAATCGTGTTCCCATCTCTTGCGTTATTGGAGTCTTCTCAATGTTATTTGTATGATCTTAACTGAAAATAGCATTTGGGAAATACTGTTTTGACTGTTTGAATGTGCTGTAGAGTGTTTTGAATACGTCAAGTCTGCGTGTGTGTGTGTGTTTCAGGCAGGGTGCATAGCAACATACACTCAGACCTAACTATTCCTTTCCTCTCTGCAAGGACTGAGTTTCATTTCTCACTGAATTTTCCTGGAAACCAGAAGCACTTGTGGTGTTTGATGGATGGTTCAGCTGTTCCAGGAGATGATGAGCAGGCTCTTTGCAGGGGTCCATTTCCTGGAGGCATGCTGTGCTCCACTGGCGTCGCCCCATTCCCTCTGCCCGAGCTCCAGGGCAGCAAACGCCTCAACTGGTCAGTCAGTGGAGCTGCGGGGAGGGCATGGCAGGGCCAGGGCTTGGAACCCAGAGTGAGTGCCAGGTATTGGCACAGGCTGTACACCAGTGT
Organism: Dendrocincla tyrannina; assembly: GCA_035047865.1. Lineage (NCBI taxonomy): Eukaryota > Metazoa > Chordata > Aves > Passeriformes > Dendrocolaptidae > Dendrocincla > Dendrocincla tyrannina. The sequence continues at coordinate 18,992,991 of JAWWMP010000011.1, forward strand.
TGGCACAGGCTGTACACCAGGTATTGGCACAGGCTGTACACCAGGTATTGGCACAGGCTGTGCACCAGGTATTGGCACAGGCTGTGCACCAGGTATTGGCACAGGCTATACACCAGATATTGGCACCTGAGGGATGCTAAAGCATCTCTGGAGTTACCACTGGCCTGCAGGGCAGTGGGGGCTCTGC
>JAWWMP010000011.1:18993277-19069230 GCA_035047865.1 Dendrocincla tyrannina
GAGTGAGTGCCAGGTATTGGCACAGGCTGTACACCAGTGTTGGCACAGGCTGTACACCAGGTATTGGCACAGGCTGTGCACCAGGTATTGGCACAGGCTATACACCAGTATTGGGACAGGCTGTGCACCAGATATTGGCACCTGAGGGATGCTAAAGCATCTCTGGAGTTACCACTGGCCTGCAGGGCAGTGGGGGCTCTGCTCTGCCAGTTGCTGAGGTGCAGGATCTGCTGCCCAGGACTGGTGTTGAGTTAGGCTGCCTGAAAACTGTCAGTCTTTAATTTTAGCCTTTTGCCTTTGTCCTATAGACTATTTTGGAACTAAGATTATTTCTTTTCCTGATTTTAATTTTTGTTCATTTAGGAGTCCCTGCAGCTACACACATTTTATCTTGTAATGCTATTATTACAGTTTTTCCTCAAGTTCTTACAGCTAACAACCCAGAAAACATAACTGTTATTTAGTATTGTCGGACAGACCTGTTCAAATTTTATTGTAGGTTTGAACTGCTGTTGAATAAAATAAAAAGAATACAGTTCAATTTTCAAGTTGCAAAAACACATTTAGTATGTGCAATTTAGCAGCTGTTGCAAACACTTGGAGGCATTTTCTTCAGCATTTGAAAATTCCCTGTAGAAGTGAGACAGGAGACATTAATTTAGCATTTCAAGCTTGAAAAATATTTTAACCTTTCCTTAAATTGTGTTTTGAAGTTTGGGATTAACTCTGTGCCTGGCTGCACAGATGGCTACATTTTACATATTCCTTTGTCTAGGAAAAAAAAGAGACCACATGGTCAGTTAATGGCTTTAAACACTTCTAGTCCTCATTTTACATCTTCTCAATGGGACCTCAGAGGTTCTGGGAAGATACTCAGAAAATTGTTGCTTATGGTGTAAGACTTGTAAGATGTGTTGTGTTCTGTTTCCTGGAACTCATGAGCTATTTTTGCTCCTGCTTATTAATCCTGGTAATGAATTTTACAGCTTCATCCCTTAAGATTTAGCATTCATAATTCTGGTATGGAAAAAATGAAAACTAAGATCACTAATGCATAGGAAATGTTTCTTTATTACTGGAATGTGAGGGCTCTTATTTTGTAGTCTTTTAATAGGCAAAATTATCAACGAGGTATATTTTTAAGACGTAGACTCCATATCGAGTCACTGAAGTGGTTATAAGCTAAATAACCTTTTTGGTCTCTCAGAATGCTTTCTGAGCGTTTTTTTTTTGCTACCCACTTTTGGGAAATGCCATAGTGAACCGTGGACGATGCAAATCAAATGTGATGCTGGGATAAATGATGGAAAATTCACTAAGTCAGTGATGTGTCACCAGAGCAGACTGTTATAGCATATAAAATCAGCCTTTAATTGGATATTTTGGCCTCTGTAAAGACTTCTTTTTCCATGTAGATTTTAAAATAATACCAGCTAAAGGACTGCTAGATTAACATAGAATAATAGAAGAGAATCATAGAATGGTTTGGGTTGGAAGAGTCATCTGGTTCCACCCCCCTGCCATGGGGGACACTTTCCCCTAGGCAAATAGAGTTTGTGTAAATCTGCATGTGGCACATAAAAGAAATCTTGATAAAACCACTGAGAGTTGTACAGTGTTGAGCGCGTGTAAGAAACCTGTCAAGTTTATAAAAGGTTATCACTGCAATAGAGGCACATGACTCTTTTTCTCAATTTGAAAGTACTAGTAAGGTTTTTAAGGCTACTGCTGTTTTATTATGTAAAGAGGCAGAGTTTCTTTTAGTCTCTGAAGCTCTTACCCTTTTAAATCAGCATGTGCATCTAAATCCATCTGGTTGAAGTTCTTGAAGATAGCTGTAACTGGTAAAACACTTTACGGCTTTATTCCAGTTCTTGAGGCAAAAGGATTTCCATTGCAAACTCTGCAGTCACAGAGGTCACTCTTGCTACTATTCGATGGAAATTTGGTGATGCTGCTACAATTCTGTGTGAGTTTTGCAGGCCAGGATGGGATGTAGGGGTGAGGTGGTTTGAGATGCTGCAGATCACTGTGTTTGAGTCTCCAGTCTTAAGAGCTATCAGCCAGGCATTTCTGACAGATATTTAACTCTCTTCTCTTAAATTAAACTTAAGAACATCTGTAGATGTTGTTTATATATTGTGGCGGTGTTTGTGTATATATATATATATATATATATATATGAGAACATGCACCCTGCCTTCCAGTCAATAGAATCCTCCTCCCCTAATTTATTCAAGGAGGAAGAGGTTACATTTCCTCTAGATATTTGAGGGTGTTTTGTTTAGTTTTTTGTTTCCACTGAACTTCCTAGAAAGAAAGGCTAAGAGAGTGTTGGCTGAGAAGTTTGGGTACCCTTAAGTAGCATTTCCAGTTCTAAGAGGCAGAAGGAGCTGGTATGTGAAGGTCCCAAGTTGCCAGGGTAGTTCACGTTAACACCACATGATGAATGTTGTGTTACAAACCCAGTGGAAACTCTTTGTCTTGTTTGAAATCTGGAAATGTAGTAACTTCTCATGCTGCATCTTGGTAAACCTGAAAAGGGGTTTGGGATTATGATTTTGAACCTCACAGATAAGGAAGCTCAGTCTGAAACTTCGCAGCCCCTTATTATGGGTGAAATGTATAGAATTCTGCCTTGGCTTCTATTGATCATCTTAATTGCCTCAGGATTATCGGAGTTTTCCCAATACCATTGCTATCTTTGTGACTGTTTGATAGAATACAGAATCTGTGTTAATGAATCAAACATTGTGTGTAAATGGAGATGCTGGAAAATTAACTCTTTCTTTTCTTTCTTCTGTTTTTCCAGCGGAACCCCTGCCTTTAATGGACTTGTGCCGAAGATCAATTCGTTTTGCTCTTGGCAGAGACCGCCTGCATGACATAGAAATTCTACCTTTGCCTCTCTCTCTGAAAAATTATTTACAATACCAATAAGATGTCGAGAACCGTCTGGCCTCACATTGGACTACATCAATGCAAATGGCAGAAAATTGTTTACAGCAAAATATAAATCTTTGTGATGGACACTTAAGTGTTATTTAATTTTTAATATATATTTTTTTCTGAACCAGTGAAAGCAGATCACTGTGGGGGACTACTAAAGAATGTGAAAACATTGATTTGATTGAGATTCATGTGTTTTCTGTTGCCTGTTGTGTTTACAGTCCTGAAGGCCATTATTCTCATCTCTCATACATTGGTTTATCTTTGTTGCCTCTGGTAAATGCCAATAGAAAATCTTACCTGCAAGATCCACTGTCCTGCAGGACAGAGCATTCTTCAATATTGTGATTTTTTTCTTTCTTTCTGTCTTGTACACTTTACCCCAATAAATAAAAATAAATTAGCAAAGGAAAATTCTTGACAGTAACTTCTGAAAAGTATTTAAAGCTAGTCTTTGGTATACAGAGTTTTTGGGAGTTTTGAGTGTTCAGCACTCCACATAATTAGGTCTATAATATCTAAAAGCTCTAATGCTCAAAAAAACCCAGATTATTGTCTAGAAGAAGAGTCTGTGGTTTGAAAACATGAGAGGGGAAAAAAAAGTGGTATAAGTGGCAGAGCAGTTTTTGGACTCGGTGACAGGAAGGCGCAGTTTGTTGTTTTCAAGACCAAATCTAGTCCCTCCAAACTTCTGCAGTTTATAACAAAGTGTTCACTATCCCAAGAATTTAGGATATTCATATTTTAGAAAGCTTGTCACTTTTTTTTTTATTTGAACAAATTTATAATTTTTATGTGGTATGAACTCTAAGTACTTTGTTTTCTTTTTAATGTATGTGTGGTTATAATGTTTATTTATCTGTTTAGTGTCTGTGGAGTTCTCATTTAACTGTTTCCCATCTTGGGGTGACTGATTTTGGTTTTTTTCCCAGCTCCATCTGAAATGTATCAATTTTTCAGGCTCATCCCATTTTTTAAGATGCTGCTTTCTATTTGCATTTCTTACATGTTTCAAGTTATCTGCCTGATCAGTTATCTAGTTTTTAAACTGGAAGTTGTTGTTATGGCAGAATGTCAAATGTTTAGACTGAGCTGCCTTCAGCATATTTTAATGTGAATTTACTGATGAATGAGGAGAAAATTTCTAATAAAGTCTACTGTCCAAAGTAAAACTCCTATCTCCTTTGATGAAGTGTTAAATAACATAGTGCTGCCCATAGTACAGAGCTGAAGCTCAGTTCCTGCTGCAGCTTTGCAAATGTTTCTGTTCAGCACTTCTTTGGGATCGCTGCTTTGGGTTCATGTGTGAGAGACATCACAGGCGACATCATGTCCCGTTCCTGATTTATCCCACCCGCTCTGAATAGAGCTGTACTCTTGCTTCTGAGACCATTCTGGTCAGATTCCTCTAATGAAACATTGGTTTTGTGTTCGGGACTCGGTGCTTTTGAGGTAGGCTGGTGTTTGAGTGCCATGCGCTGATGGTACAGGCAAACCCACTGACCTGCAGAGGGTTGCCCTGCTCTGAGTCACCTCTGGGAACAGAGTTACAGTTCCAGCTGGAAAAGAAAAATGTGAGATAAACAGGATAAAACGACACAAGGAAGAGTGGAAGCAACAAGGACAAGGTAACGCGGGGATGTGAAAAATTAAATAACTAATATTTGCTTGTCTGGGCTTTGTGTGTAAGTTGATGCCTGCTTCAGCATCCAATTACTTTTGGACTGGTTTTCACTTAAGGTGAGAGGTACATACTGCATTCCTTACCTTAATCTTGCAAAGGGGAAGAAACTAGAGCTGTGATCCGCATTTCTTACTTTTCCCACTAGTTCTTCCTAACCATCCCTGTGCAAATAGATTCTCTTCCAAGAGGGGTTGTAGGGGAAACAGAGTGCCCATCTGTATTGCTAAGGATGAGTCAAGCCTTGAGGCTGAGCAAGTCGTCCGAGTACCTCTTTACAAAACCTACCAGAGAGACTGTCCTCTCTGCTGCTGAACTCCAGCCTGGGCCGTGTGTCCCTCACGTGGATTTTCCCGGAATGCAAACACTGTTTACTGTCTGCTTCAGGAGTGAATTGAGCAATAATTTATAAAGTGGTGATGCACTGGCTTTTGCCCAAATCAGAGGTCAGACATTAAGTTATTATCTTCCTTCAACCAGTGCAGCTGTAATTTCTCAGTCTCTCTGTCCCGGCCACCTGAATGGAGGAAGATACCTACCTGGCGGTCCCCTCTCAGGAATATCCAACTGAGAGGATAGTCACTTACTACAAAGCTGTACTACTTCGAGATTTGCAGTGAGATCTCCCTCGCAGCTGTATTTTTAATTTCCCGCCACTTTTGCCTTTCTTCACGTGAAAAAACATAGACAATAGATGTGATGGTTTTCAGCTTTTGTGTCCCTGTGCCTGAGCAAAAGGAGCCTGGCTTTTATAGACATGATCTGGAAGTGTTCCCATGGCTGATAGTAGGGTAGTAGAAAATGTGTAAAGTAAAACACATGCGTCTGTTGTAGTATGTGAAGGAAAAGGGCACATGCCTGGGTGTGTGCTTATTAATGGGTTGCAATAGGAAGTGTTTCACCTACTACTTGTCATTTGGTTCTCTAATGTGGCCCCTTGCTAGGAAGTATTGAAGGTTCAGAATCCCTTCTGTTAAAACTGTGGCCCAGACTGGTGGAACCATGCATGATAGCTTCTCCTTGTTACATTCTCAGTGTTGCTATTCTTCACCCTCCTGCAACTGATGTGAGAGAGAGGGCTTGATTTATCCACCTAGAGGTGCTGCTTTGGTGATCACAATCCATAGGTGCTGTAACTTAAGGGGCACTCTTAGTTTTTAGACTTATTAAAGCTGCAATTTTATATAAATTTGGAGCCAAATTTGAGAAGCCACTGTGTTTTGGTGGAGCAGCTGTCACACACATATCACTCCTGCTGGGCTGGCAAAGTCTGTACATTATTTCTGCTTCAGATTAAACCAACGGGGAGGTATTGAAATGTCTGCATTCTCATCCAGAGTAGAGAAATTGTGAAGTGTTATTTTAGACTTCACGTATAGTCTTTCTTATGTTCAAGTTCTTACATCAACACATTAACTCAAACTGTTGCTGTTGAGGTAGAACCGAACTTTGCAGCAGTTTCTCAGTGTTCACTTAAAGCTGGGAAAAGCTGTTGCAGGAGCAGACATGTACAAATCATTTGAGTGTTTTTGATAGCTATAAAAGAGCAGCAAGCCAGAAATGCTATAAAATTCCCTTCTCATCTCCATTGCAGTTGGTATTGTTAAACTATAACCATATGTTCTCACGTCAGCTCCGCAGCCAGCTCTGTATCAGATCCAGCAGGGCTCATTCAGGTACAATTCCCACTGACATCAGCGGGAGATGTGCCTGAGTCAGCACTGCTGCTCTTGGTTCCCATGTAAAGATCTCCAAACATTTCCAATACATTGTATTGAGCGGTACTTTATTGCATGTAAGCAATGTCAAGCAGATGGTTTCTGCAGCAGTTTTTCTAATTTGGCAAAACATGCTGGCAAGTGTAGTTAGGTGAACGTTGTGAGAAAGTTGAACGAAAAAATGCGCCTAGTTGAGGCTGAGAGCAATATTCAAAGGGGAAGCTAGACTTCTTGGCTCCTTGGTGGTGATTTTCAAAAGCTTTTTCATTTATAAACCTTTTGAATCTCGCACTGGCTTTTATTCTGTATACTTAAAGGAATGTAAGACCTTTATCCATTCCTGTTTATCTCACTAAAGAATGTCTGGTGATCATGAAGTGGAAATCCTTTGTTTGCTTGATTCAAAAAGACACCAAAAAAACTCCTTCCTCCTTGGGAAATGTTCTCTGGAAACATGGAGCCATGGGAAATATACAACATGCATCAGCCTGGATGCCTCCCCAACCCCCCTGACCCCTTTTTTTCTTGAGGTAGCAACTGTTCCTTCAGAGAAGATCTCGGTGTGTTCTGCAGGCAGCATCTAAAATGAAAATGGTTTGAAGCATCTGCTGCAAAGCAGAACACCCTGCTGAATGTATGTTGAAGCAAATTTGAATGTACTATGGTGGGGGCAGAGAACAAAGAAGCAGAGCTCAGGAGAGTAGTATTTCCCTAAGGGTTTGCCTTATTTTCTTTTTTAAACCCCATTATAGAGTACAACTAAAATTAGAGGACAAAGAGAAAAAGAAAATTTTTACACTTCCACCACCACCAGGTATTTAGTGCTGCTATTTAAAGTTTAAGCAATAGCATCTTCCTTGCCACTAAACCTTTGTTGCACAGCCTTAACACCCCAAAGCTCTACCACTGACTGCATGTACTTCAAGAGTCTCTGAAGGTCTCTGGGCTCTGCAGTCATGTGGAATAACACCCCATTCCACATACTGTCCTGTTATAACCTAATGAGTTAACTTCTAGGCACAGAGCATGGCTGCTCTGTGATTATTGCTGTTGCAGCAGGAACATATGGGGGAAGCCAAACGAGCTCCTGCACTTGCCAAGGAGAAGCCCAGGGCTTGGCAGAGCCAGGCTCGGTGTGGGGCAGTCCCTGAGCCAAGCAGCAGCACCAGCATCTGCAGCCATCGATACGTGGCTGAGCTTAAATTTGGACTGGGAGGCATCTTTGCAAATCCTGTTTAAATAGGTGTCAGGATGAGACACTTATGGTTTCATTTGTGTAGCTGTGAAAATGTATGAGTTATATAGCCTCTAATCTCTCCAGGTGACATTAGATGTAAAAATAGAGCTCATGTTTTTAATAAGTTCAACATATTTCGGGGTGCTTACGGTTGGGGCAGCTATGTTCTTGGAGTTTAATGTATGGTTTCTCTGGCTCACAAGGCAGGTGTCTTCAGACTTCCAAGGAAAAGCAAACAAAACACACAAATGAGCTGCTATTTCTGCCAGTCCTCATGTAGAATTGCTACTGACAGTTTTGAATAGCAGTCATAAGCCAGCATCATCGAGGCACTTAGGTGAGATCAGAGTCTGTTCAGTGTTGCCCAGATTGTTTTCCTCCGTATTTATCTATTTTTTATGAAGAAAAAGATATTAAATAAGGTTATTCAAATGGCAAGCTTAACTTGAAAATGCAGTCTTCTAATGGATAAAATGTTTATATCACACTTAAGACTTGATTAACAGAGACACAAGTAACTGCTGCACACATAACTGGGAAACTAGTACATGTTTTTCATGGCAAAATGGTTCAGCCTTTTCTCATTTTACTGAGAAAATCAGTTTGGCAAGTGCATTGCTTCTCATGTAGCAAAATGTGAACAGCTCTAAGGCATGGGGCCAGAATTTCAATATAGGCATTTGGAAGTGACTTCCCAAGCACAGTAAAAGTGCTTGTGGCATCTAGGGGGGGACTGGAGTTTTACCTTATTTGTGGAAAACTTTTAACTGCATGTCATTCTTGGAATTAATAGGATATGGATCCTTCTGAGCTAAGTAAGGCTTAGCTAAGGGCTTGTCTAGAGACGACACAAACCAAACTCCCACCCCCAAATTAATCTACCTGGGTAAACTTGGCCTGGCATCAGGTACTGCTGCTATTAAAATGTTTCCCAAGTCTTACCATCTCATTGTGTTTTCATGATACAAATAAACCCATCCAATTCATGTATTCATTGTTTTTAATCTTGCTGCATCTTTTACCTCACTGGTGTTTGAGGGCTGGACTGTGTTTCCCAAGCTAAACTTCATGAAAATGCAATATCTTGTAAAATGCTGGTATTTTCCAGTGGCAGTGAGTTCCAGCCATGTCTGGAGGAAAGTGTTTCTTTTTGTGTATTTTGACTGTAATTTCATTATTTTCCTCACTATCCACATTGAGGAGAGCAGCTTTGTTGTTGAAATTAGCTCCAAGGGCCTACTCAAAAGGATGTTGAGACATGTCATGTTAGTGGCTTTCTGTTGAACTGACCTCATTTGTTTTTCATGGAATAACTGTCCAGTTATTAAGTCCAGTGCCCCCACATGACCTCATTCTGCACATTTACACAAAGACACAAGAGACCACTTCTAACTTGCAGTTTGCAGCTAATACACCTTTTGTCTTGTGTGTTTGCCTTTTCTATGCAATTCCTCTTGACTCTTCTTCTGGGACCTCACTCTGGGAAAACCACAGTGGGTGCTTCAACCTTCAGTGAGCCCAGTTTAATTTGCCTTCTCAGAAGGAGCAGCAGTATTTAAACTAAGTATTTATTTTAGATCAAAGTTCTTTGAGCTGTCACAAGAGCATTGCAGAAGATTGGAATGAATATTAATTTTGATAATAGAGCTGTTTAATGCTGAGGTTTAATACTCCACGCTGCAGTTCCTCTCACATCTTTAACTCTCTCCTACCTAAGGAATGCTGTAGACAACTTTGCTATCTGTGATTACACTGTCCTAAAAATAAAATAAATAAATCTGTAGTTGTAATTCTGAAACTTCCTCCTCTCTGAGCTCAGTGACCTCCAGCTTCCTGCTGAGTCTGGAAAACAGAGGAGAGGCTGCTTTCATGCATTACTTGGTATTCCCACAGAATGCCACAGAAGTGGGAACAAATGTCAAATAACAGGTGATAAATGGACAGCTGTGATAGAAAGCTCTCCTAGGATGTTGTGTCTTCTACACTGAAAGGTGAAGCAATTTTTTTCCCAAAAAACTTTATATTTCTAGAAAAATCTTAACATTTATCTTCTAAACATGTACATCCCATTGAGTGTAAGGAGATGCTCCTAATCCTTTTGAAATACTAGCCTTTTGGATCAGGGAACTTTGTGACTTGGCAAAAGGAAGGGCACTTTAGACCATACCCTCTTTTTATTTCTTTGATCTTTAACTAAGGCTTTAAAGTTTTGTTTGATTTCTGTTTTTGTAGAAATAGAACACTACTTTCCCCCCCACCCCACTTTGTGAGTTTCCTGACTGAACCTACAAGTTTTTGTGGTCTTGATATAATTAAAGAAACCAGAGGGTCAAATGATGTCTTTTATGAGACCAGCTGATTGAAATTCAAAAGAAGAGACACTTTCAGGCACAGAAATTCTTCTCCACTGAAATACAAATGCCAGCTTTCAAAATTAAATTCAGATTAAGAGCTGTTTAAACTTTATTCTGCTCCACAGAAATGTGAGAGTTGATAAATATACTGGGTCTGTGCCCTATTAGAATTTTTTGCATTCCTGAACCACCAGCAATTCCTCTGTGTTCTAATGAACTTGCCTCTCCCCTCTCTAAGCAGAGCTCAGAATTTACTCAGTCTTCCCTCTCTATGTTGTAGGTAAAAACTTCTTTGATGATATAATTGATTAACTTATGCAAGTTAAACTTGTACCACTAGTTTCAAACTGTATTTTGCCTTGAGGATCAAAGCTTCAGCCTGCATATCCTGAAGGCTGGTCTGGTTTTTAGAGTATAGCATTAGTCACATTAAAGATATTATCTTTGTAAATTCAATCCTATTTATATCCTGCAGTAATGATCACACCATCTCTTCTATGTAGAAGGCAACTAAAAAGAGCAGATGTCATATATTTAATCAAGATCTTTCCCTTTCATGATTTTCCTGTTTAAAGAAAACAAAGATGAATGAGTTCTGAGAATTAAAATTCTCTGCTGTTTGCACAGAGCTTCCTTTTGGATGTTTTTATAGGCCTACACATACTCTGCTCTCATGCAGAAACATGGAAGGAACTTACTATGAATTTCTGTAATGGAGTAAAAAGAAGAAAAAGACTTCTGAAGATCTCTTTTAAATACAGTAGAGAGGAGGAAAAAGCAGGCAAAGCAGAACTGCTCCTTCTCTGTTTTTACCAGTGAGAAGGCTAATAGTGAATTTACAGTTTGAACGCAGTAGTTTTATTTTCCATTCTGCAAGCCATCCCACCCAAACCCTTCCAGTTCACTTGTCACACCTCCCTGGTTTGCCCACGGATTTAAAAACACTCCGTTCAAGGCACTTTTTTCCACAGCAGTGAGTTGTTCCTGCCAAAGCACAGCCTGAACTCTTGGCTTCCCTTGGCCTCTGTAGGTGAACCCCACCAACCTATGGCCACGTTCCTTGGCCTAAAGCTCTCTCTGTTGGTCTGGAATGGAACTGGGAGCCCTCTGCCTACAGGTCCTGGTGACTGGAGGTTATTTCTAAAAAGGCAATCCTTGCTTTGGGTAGCACAAAAGCAGTGTGGAAGCAGACAAATGAAAAATGAGGTCTATTTCCAGGCTTTGCTTTCCTTCCCATCATCACCTATGAACAGGGTTTTTAAAATTAATTTAGGATGGAGGTTAGGATCCCCTGACACTTGCCTATCAAAGTTTTTATTGAAAATTGCTCATTTTTTTTCCACTTTTCACCATCTTAGCTTTTAGCCAGAAAGTGTGTCTCCTGGCACAGAATTATGCCCTCTCTGTTCCACTCTTATGCTCTCAGTTCTTGGAATTTATAAGTTATTTCACAATGATTTGTGTTCTTTTGTTCCAGAGAAACTCCTTTGCTCTAATCCTTCTGTGCAAGAAAGCAGCACCAAGCTGTTGCCTCCAGGCTTATCTGGAAAGGCAGCTAATTGCAGTAGTGTGAAATGGTAAGGAGGAGGCAAAGAAGCCAGAATTTAGGAATTACAGAAAAGGGTTCTTCAAATCACAAAAACTACATGTCTTGGCAGGCTACGTTGGATCAAAAGTCTAATTTCACTTTTATTAGAAATTGCTAAGCAATGCATGGGAAACACAGCTCCAGCACACGTTTCCAGGTTCCTCTGTCAAACTTAAAGCAGATTTTCACTGTCAGTGGTTCCTAACTCAAGAAATTGCAGGCAAGTGAAGTTGTTCTTGGCTACCTGTCACTCTCCCAAGGTCCCTGTGCCAGATGTTTGCTCTCTCTGCAGCACAAGCAGAGGAGAGACATCCCAAAACATCGTTATCTGCAATACGCATTAAGCTATGCAAAGAAAATCTGTGTTTCTTTGGCAAGCTGTGCTGCTTGCCCTTGCTGGTGAAGTAACGGGGGGGAAGAAGATTTTCTCAAGACAGGTTTTTTTCCATAGCACCCCTGTGGGAATAGGAGGGGGAAAGAAATCAGATGTTTTCACAGATATTTAGATCTAGAAGAAACTGTTAGTTCATTTAATAGTTTTAGAAAGGAGATCATAACGTCTCACTTTAGCAGGCAAAGCCCTTCTGTTGGACTGTGATACTCAACTAGAAGATAATAAATGTGTTTTTCATCCATCTTATTATAGTTTGTTCCAGCTGTGGATAACAACCACAATTAATGCTAAGAATTAAGTTCTTTCCCCTAAAATTACCTAGCTGGGGCTGCCAGCCACTGGGGTGGTTCTTGTGAAATCCAAGAGGGATGCAGCACTCAGTATTGTCTTACCAGGCTGATACACACACATTGTAAATGAGTCCCACCTCGATCATCTTTTGATGATCTAACCATACAGTGAAATATTAAATTGTAGGGAAACATCTCTAACTTTTGATTAAGGACAAATCTGTCTGTGCCAGATTCTGCCACCTCTTAAAAATGGTTTTATGAGCCAATGGTCTACAGCCAGGTGAAAAAAATCAGTCTCTGGCCCTGTCCCCCACTTCATTTTTGATGTAAGGAAGAGATTATCCTTTCTTTCCTTCTTTGTTTCATTTGCCATGGAATTTCTTTGAAAACTCATATTTTTAGCTGCATGTCTATTGTGACCCACATGTTTTTGTAGCTTCTACTTTATGAAATAACCTCTCCTCTCATGATTAAAACCTGATGTCTTGTTCTTTGATACGTAATGTTGGCTTTTTCATCAGCATTGTGTTTGAATGGGTCCAATTCTTCAAGTGGTCCCAATTTTTTTCTGTACAACTGCCCTGTTCTCCCTCATTATCTGTCACCCCATCAGTCCTTTTTTTGTTCAGTAAATTTGATAACCTGTGATCTGATAGTCGCAACTAAATCACCAATGAAACTTCAAACAGCAACACACTCAACTGGAAATACTTTTCAGTAATGGTCACCTGTGGATAATCTCTTCAGGGGTTGCGAGCAATTGGTCTTTATCCACTCAATGTGAATTTTGCTCAGGGTGTTGTCATTTTCTAAAATAAGGCATTAGGTACTAGATCAGATTATTCACCAAAGTGAAAATAGTGCTTTCTCTTTTGCAACTTAAAATGAAGTTTAAAAGAAGTGTGTGGCGGAGAAGTGGAGAAGACTGGTGGATAAAAGTGCATTATTGAGGAAGGGAACTAAGAGGGAGATTTGTTACTAAGTAGAAGTGTACTGAAGTCTCCTGCTGACCCAATGACTTAATGCAGTCATTATGACAGTCTCTGAAAAATATTGAGCAGGTTCTTCAAGGCTAAATGACAAAACCAAAATTGTCTTTTTCTAGCAGTTTGGCTTTTAAAAACATTTTCTGTTAGTTTCAATTGTGCTCTTGCTATTACTATGCACTGTTTTGTTTCTAGTCATGTGTGTGATTTCTGACTAAAACCTTGAGGTCCTGTCAGATTACTTCCATTTGACTATATTTCATGAACGCATTTACAAGCACAGCATCAGAAAGCTAGCATTAGTGTTCTAATTTTGTCCCATTTTTCTCATGTCTTGCATTACCCGGTCTGGAAGGATGACTGTAAAGAGTTAATGTAGTTGCTGACCTGTAAGCGTTGCTGCAATGCACTTCATTGAGAAAACAAAATTGCTTGCTAAACACACGGTGATGCCAGTTCGCCTTTAGTTTTGACACTGACCTTTTGTATTTGGCTCGAGCCTGTGCTTCGCTTAGAGGTGTTCAAATACAGACACTATTTCTGCGGAGTTAATAGGTGAAAATAGTTTTCCTAAATTCTGCCAAACTTCCCTGCCCCCAAAGTACTTTGAAAGATAAAAGGACGGTGGATATGATAGTGAGGTACTGAAGGCTACAGAGCGCTGCTGGGGTAGTTTGTGAGCCTCAGTCTCGCGTGCCCAGCGGGGTTGACTACGCCCTGCTGAGGGGGTGGCAGCACCGCTGCTGGGTCAGGATGCTGGGGGGTGGCAGCACCGCTGCTGGGTCAGGATGCTGGGGGGTGGCAGCACCGCTGCTGGGTCAGGATGCCGCAGCAGCTCGTGGGACGGAGCTGTCCGTGACCGACCCGTGCACGCCGCTCCTCAGCAGGCGCCCCGTTCTCACAGCTTGGCAGCCTCACCAACTACCTGCTCAGGGGTCTTAGCGCCTTGGCAGGGTTGCCCCATGCTTTGTTAGCAGCACAAATTGAAAATGTTCCTGTCCCGATGAAGTGTGGCTCGTCCCAAACACCCGTGACAGGCGGTGAGGGGGCTCAGGGAGCAGCGCTGTGGCAATCACCACACTGCAGCTGGCCGGCAGTTCACAGGTGAGCGCCATTCCCGGCGGGATTGCGACCGTACCCCCTCACAGCACCTACAGGCAGGGCTGCCTCTGCAAGGTCTTGGTTGCTCCCTGCCGTGTTAGCACTCACGTGTTAGGATTAATTCATTTCCAGTCAGATAGAACTGGCTAAAACCAAATTATCATTGCCTTTACTTCCTCATAGACTGCCCTTCAACTCTTCAGGGATGAGCTAAGAAAGTACATCTCAGTTTCTTTCTATTTTGTTGTTTTAACTTGACGATACCAAAGCCTCGCAGAAATGGAGGCCTGTGAGGGCACTGGAGGCTGCGGCCACCAGGACGGGAGTGAAGGGCGATGTGGCCAGGGCAGTCCAGCCCACAGCAGCCCTGGAGCTGCCTCAGAAGTTGCCTCAAGGACTCCAGGACTGAGGAGAGCCATGACTGGGAACATCCTGACAAAGTAAGCCCTCATCCTTGCAAGTATCTGTGGGAGGTATTGATGGCAGCACCCAAATCATGGTGGATTTAACCCTGTGGAAAGGGCAAAGCAGGTGTGTAGGTTCAGTGTGTGAACACTCTGATTTAGGGAAGGGAGTTCAGTGGATTCCCTCCCATCACTCAGCAGCTCCCACCCGCTGGCTGGGGCAGGGCTTTGGTGCTTCCCCCAGCAGCTGCTGGCTCAGCAATGGTGGGAAACCACCATACCCTGGCCCTGCTCGCACTCGGAATGTGTCTGAGAGCCACCAGCCTGAGGGCGCGATGGGTCACGGGCCAGACCCAAATGGGATTTTAACTTGCTTGAGGGTGTTTTTCCCCCAGAGGAGGGAAAGCTGGTGGAGGTGGAAGGGCAGGACTGGATTCCATTGTGTCTGTGTGTGGAGAGAGGGAGCCCAGGTGGAAGTGGGAAAGAAGTTGCGTGTGAATCCTACAAAACACACCCCCAGCTGGGGGTGCCCCTGAGGCAAAGGGCACCAGAGGGACAGTGTGAGGGAAAAGCTGGGGAGATGCAGCTGTCCGTGTAAAGACCTTCCTGCATGGTGGACTGCATGGTGGGTTTGAGGGTCTGCCCTGAGCCACAGCAAGGATTTGGCTGAGCAATGGCTCAGGGTGTAATGTGTCCTTTCAGACTGGTCACCTTTGTCAAGTGTAAATAAAAATCAAAGGGAAAATGCCAAAGTAATTCTCTGCCCCTCAGCTCAAGCCAGGCAGTTTTCATCTGCCCTTTTCCACAGCTTGTTTAACTTCTTGTCTTCCTCTGGGCATAACTGCATTGTAGAGGAGTGGGAAATGGGATAATTGTGTTGGTCTATTTCACGTTTTGTTATATGTTTCTCTAAGTACATATATAGAAATCCAGCCTGCGTTGTGGTCTAGTGGCATCACCTTCAGGCTTTTTTTCCTGAGCAAAATCATGATTTGCTGTTCAATAATTCAAACCCTATTCAAATTGATCTATTTTTACTAAAACCCAAAGAGATACAGCAAGAGGCCATGAGCTTATTGGTTACTACAGAGGGGAGATGCCCCTGTGTTGGCACTTCTAATAACCCAGCAGTGCCCACTCAGGCAGGCTGACAAATATTTGGGGTTTTTTTTGTTTTGTTTTGTTTGTTTGTTTTTCTGATGGTGCCCTTTTCCCATTTCATTTAAGAGACTGTGCTATGATAATTGTGACTTACTGCCTTATTGCATCAATATTCTGAATTTGCCTTCCTGTTTTACAGCACCCTATTCATAAATTCTTGCATCGTGATTCATGTCCTGTTATGTTGGTTGCTAAATTGACTCCAAAGAGTGAAGTATAGCAGATATTCAGCACTTTTTGCACAGAAAATTTCTGAGTGCACTGAACTGCCTGTCTTGGAAGACTGATACCAAATGGCTTGTGATGTACTTTATTGCAGCTCTTCTAGCTGGCTGTTTCAAGTTTCTCATAATTTGAAGTAATAGAAAAGATTAGAAAAATGTGGCTCTTCTATGATCTTACTTTCCCAGGTTTGCTGTCATAAAACACCCTAAGAGCCTGTAGCTGCTGATGAAAAGGGCAATCCAATCTTTTCCCCCGGTCTACTGCAATGACTGTGCACTGCCTTCTCTGTGCCAGCAGTTGTGTGGCCATGCAGGCAGCAGAAGAGGAAGAAAACAAATCAACTTTTAGCTGAATCAGCATGTTGGTCTGACTTGCCATGCACCAGTGATTGCTGGTGGTGATACAAGAAAGGGCAGGAGCATACAGAGATGAGTGTGGGTTCTGGTGGGTTTAAGGTGGAGATGAAACCACGTCTGAAGAAGCAGCACAAAGGGGAGAAAAAAATCATCTTTTTTCAGGTATACTGTGTCTTGAAAGATTTCTGTGTTGCTTTCCTCTCTCTAGCCTATGGACTTGCACAAAGCCATCTGCTGTCACCTTTCTGCATGCAGTGCAATGCAATGCAACAGCTCTTCCTCACTTTCCAATTTTACACATTTCTTTTTCCCCAAAAAATTAACTATTTACAAATAAGAAACATTTTCTCAGTTTTCATCTGCATTTTTTAAAGCTCCCTCTTGTGCTGCTTATCCCATATTGCTCAAAACAGGTGAGCAGAGGGAAGGGCATGAGCTGAGGAATTGTGAGATTGTATGTGAAATCCTTTTGGTAACACTGGCATTTCATTCCTGCATGTTTTATTTTCTCTCTGACTGTTTTTGAGCCTAGAAGGTAGGCAGACAGCTGTTACTGCAACATCAATGGTGGCCCAATATGTCTTTGTTTAAGCTTTCAAATCAATCTTAGTGCAAATACTTACCTGTTACCCTGGTAGAAGTTTTCTTTGGACTTTTTTCTTTCTTTTTTCCTTGAGGTTTTCTCTGTGTTTCAGATACTTTTGGCATTCCTTGTTTTGAAAAGCTGGTTGGTTTTTCTGGTTTGGTTTTTTTTTTTTTTTTTTTCCCCCAGAGTGTTACTGGAAAGCAACTCAAGGTTACTGTTTTAAGCAACTATTCTTATGAGATCTGTGTAGGTCTGTAAGCCATAGTACATTTTGTAGGTTTTCCTCAGTTCCAGACCCTTCCTCAGGAAGGTTTTGTTTTCAATATTTTCTGAATATTCATCTGATATTGAATGCAGTGTGGTTTTTTGTTTGTTTTGTTTTAATGATATGCATCTTACTGACAAATTGATTTCTAGTCCTTCTGCTTTTAGGGAGAAGTCCTATGTAATCTAACAGAAAAACACGATCTTTCTCTGAATTTTCTTAAAGAAACATACGGGTTTTCTAAGCCTCCCTTAAATGTGGTATGTATGTGATGTACAGATGTAGAATCCTTGCTAAATGCTGTATTTCTGAAATACTGTGAACAGCTGACATGGCTAGGACATCAGCAGTGATGTTTGATAAAATGTCTCTCTCCTGCTCGGGATATTTCTCTTGATGTGCGTGTTTTGTTTGACTGAGGCAGTTTCTGTGATGCTCTGGATTCAGTGAAAGCCCACATGGATTTTCACTGTGTGTCTTTTTGGCTTTGTTTTCCTTACACTGCCACTCAGCGGTCAGTAACGTGTCATCAGGAGATTCTGGCTCCTGATAGCTGAAAAATGACTATCCCAAATGTCCAGCTCTTTGTTTTGGGAGTTCTTATTTCATGGTTGGATCACACTGGAACTAAGTCTCAGAGTTCGGGGTAAGCTTTTCTACGTGGCCAGATGAAACCTTGCTGTAACTACAAAGTTTTCAAGCAATGCAATTAAATCCTGTGCCAAGAACTTGCTGCTCTGCTGGAGAGAATCAAGATTGTACTTTCATTTAGAGAAAAGAGAATCAAGGAAGAGGAAAAAGGGTTGATTTGATTTTTTTTTTTTAAACTGTTTTCCTATTGCTGCATCTTGAGATTTTTGTCTTACTTAATGACTCATCTCTCCAAAGGCCAGTAAAGAGATGGGAACATCTAGAGGGCAACTCATCCTAGCCTGAAGTCATTTGAGTGAAATGAAAAAGAAACGTTTTTAGGAGGAGAAATAAAACACTTTTCAAATCCAAAAAATTTGGCATGTCATTTAGAATAGTAGTCATTACATTTGGATAGTTGAATACATTTAAATGCAAAGGATAGGTTTGCAGGTAATCATTTCAACTGTAGTGCTTCTTAATTTTTTATTATTTTGTTTAAAAGGTGAATGTTTTTGATCAAGTAACCATCAGGAAAATTTTGCACCTTTTTGTTTTCCAGAACCATTTTACCTTCCATGTGCATTTGGTATGTAGTGGACTCTCCCAGGATGCTGCAAAGCAGATGCAGCAATTCAATTTTAAGTGAAAAATCACAAATGAGGCACTTTCACACTTTTATAGGAATGAGTGAGGAAATCTGTGGGACCCATCTGTGATCAGTTTTTGAGCTGAACGTACCTGCGTGTTATACTTTTCCATAATCAATTTTCTCTAAGTTTAGTGAGACAGCTGCATCCTGTCATTTGAAATCATGTCCTTTAATTATCTACATCTCATGAAATAATTTTTCAGTCTCTGATTGCATAATAGTGGCATCTTCCAGCACATAGATTATTAGGTAGATAACCTGGCTATCAAACTTAAGTAGTTATAAAATGTTCCTGCAATTAAGGATGCTTGTGAAAATTAGCACTTGTAAATGCAGAGGCTCATCAGACTGGCAAAGGAGTAGGGCATGTAGCAGTGAATTGTGCCAGGCAGGACCTAAATTTTGCCAGCAATTTTCAATTAGGAAAGTTTATAGATGCTTGGAGATGGAAAGTTTAATTTGTGCAAAAAGGTACAGGAATGTCAGAGCTCAGGGGACAGTTTGAATGCTTCCTTCTCACTACCTAAGGTGTCCTTCACCAGCTGCATTTCACTATGGCCTTTGCAGGGTAGGGGTGTGAAAGGCTCCATAGCAGATATTTGGGGTCAAGTCAGAAAGTAGCTTTCTACCTGTATCTTGACAGCTTAGAGACATCTGAGACAAGGAAAGCAGCACAAAATGACAGTAAATTTATCTCCTATCTAAAAGTAGAGACGTGTTTGGGAAAGTACAGGACAGGTGATGCACAGGAAGAACAATGACCACTGATTCTGACCTGGAAGAGAATACAGTTTATTGTAGAAAAATTGGATGTTATTAGTCTTATTTACAGGGTCATCATTAGAGAGAGGGATAAAAGGAAGAAGCAAGGCTGGTACAATGAGGGATAGAAGGCAGAGGAGGCAGCACAGGGGTGTGCACTGCTTGGAGCTGCCTTGGGCTGCTGCCATGCAGTGCTGGCTGGTTGACAACAGGAAGGATATTATCAGCGAGAGGCCAGGATGTTCAGCAGTTAGGATGAAACCCAGGCCCAAAACATCACATTAAAAGAATGTTTAAAAGAAATGCTGCTTTTTTTATCCCCCTCTAGACAATGTCCTTCAGGGATAAACTGAAATTTGTGGTTTAGAAGGAGAGGACAAAGCAGGTGGAAGCAGATGGCTTATGGGGTTACCAAAAGAAATGTGAGACACAACTAGATAGAAAGCTTAGGCTACATATTTCTATGCTGAAATAAATGAATAAGGCTGCAATTCAGCAAAAGCTTTTCTAAACGATCTCCAATTCCAGCCTTATTCAACAATAGCATAATTTTTCAAAAATGCCAACCTGCAAGAGAACAACACTTAGTCTGCTAAATTCCTTGAAAATATCCCAGCATAACATGGAAGCACGGGTTCAGGAAGACATCTCTAGCAAGCAGAGAGTTGAAGCAAATGTTCATGTCCACTTATGAATTAGTACTGTTAATGTTTCTTCCATGACATATTGATTTTCATAAAACTTAAAAATGTGTTTAAATTCAAAGACAATTAAATGGTCTCTTGAATTAGAGCCTAGCTTAGCAGAAGGAAACAGCTGAAGCAAATAAGATAAATTGATTGCAAACATCTAGAAATTGTTTTGGGAGGAATGTGACTGAAAATGAAGATGATGATGTTAAGCTAAGCTGAAAAGGCTTGTGTTATCAAGAAAATGTGTTACTTCAACCTTCTCTGCTTTACCTTCTCTTGTGTCTTAAACAGCTGTAAAGAAAAAGCCCAATTTTGAACCTATGAGATAGAAAATGTGTAGGTTCTGAGGACAATGAGCACTATGCAGCAGTCTTGGCAAGAATAACAGAGGAATGAGTAAGAAACTGGGGGAGTTTAGAGTCTTGTAATGCTTGTTGGTGCATTTATAACTTTCTTACCTATTATTCATCTAAATCAGTACAAGCTATCTTCTCCCAAATTTTAGGCTTTCACAGTTCATTAAAATGTGAAGTTAGTCAAGTAAAATAATTCTGTCACCTCTCTAACAAATCTCTAAGGTTTGTGGAGCACATTTGAAAATAGTCCAGGAGAACAGCTGCACAGGATTAATCATTCTCAGGGCAAAACCTGGGTTTGCGTACACTTCACAGTCTCACTTGCTCAAATGAAAAGCTGAGACAAAATTAACAATTAATTTTGACAAATTGGTCTTCTTGACCAAACAGTCAGCTAACAAAAATGTCTGGCAACAAGCTAATAAATTATGACCCTTCTGAGCATGGGCTTTCATTAAATTCCAGCCCCATCACTGCACCTTCTGGTGGCTGTTCCATCCATATGTGGAATTAGGCCTGTGATGGCTGTTGGCATCTCCAAGCCTACAAGGCTGGTTCTTTGTGCCATACTTGGTGGTAACCCCAGGTCTGAAGTGTCTTGGGACTGCAAGGCTCCCTGAAGAGATCTGGAATGTTGCTCCATGGGGTTTTGCAAAAAGCACACACTGTCACTACTCACCTTATAACAACTGCAAGAATTTAGCAGGTGTCTGCTGTCTGTCTCCTGGTGTCCCAGCTGAGTGTTTCTAAGTTCATGCACAAGCCAAAAATAATGGAAATTGCAGGTTATTTTTATTTCATCTGGTTTTGTTTTCTTTGAATAAAGGGAAGCAAATAAAGCGTTAATTTATGACAGAAGGAAATATTCTTTTTGCAAAAATTCCATGTTCCACAAACCCTCTGGTTTTGTGACATCCAGTTCGGCCTAGCATGAGATTCTGCCTGCTGTATATATATAAAATATAGTCAATAGCAACGTTGAAGTCTGTGGAACAAGGTATGCCAGGCAAAGAAAGGTCTCTTTAATGAAACAGCCCTTGGTCTGGAGCAATTTATACTTTTGCAGAGAGCTGGTCTTTGAATGCACAAGGGGTCACCTCCTGGCAACCAACTCTGCTGAATTTTACACCATTAAAAATGTGCAGCTTATTTTTTGCCCAAGGAACTGGTGATGGGTGTGATGCATCGGCAAGTAGGGAGATGGCAGAGGTACATCAAACTCTTTTGACATTTGAACACTCTACCTACATGAATTCTCATGTTTATTTCATGGAAACATGTTCTTTTTGGATTATATTATAAAGGCTCTCTTTTGAAGTACACTGAATTTCAACAGGCATGAGGTGGCAGGTTGGTGATGGACAGAATGAACAAACATTCAGTGGGACATATTTTCTTTGGAAAGCTGATTCTAAGTGTCTGATGAACCTGGAAGCACAGTAGCTCCAGTTAAGAACTGACTGGCTTTTTAGCTTAACAAACACTTTTTGGGGTTTTCTGTAAATAAATAGCTGAGGAGCTGGAGAAATAAGAAGGAAAGAGTGCCATGATCACCTGGCAGTGGTGTGGTCTGCTATTCTATGCTGTAATTAATTTAAAGATATTCAAACTAGAAATATATATATTATATATATGTTATATATATTCATATATTTCATACAGGCCAAAAGCCTGAAGTTCCTGGCTATATTCTTAATTGTTAAGAATTGGATATGATGAATTTTATCCAGCTTGTTTCAAGGACCAGGAAAAAGAAAGATGTTCAAGTAAGAAAGCAGCATGTGAGCTTTACTCAAACAGGCCTGCTAGACTTTTCCAATGGAATCCAAGAACAGCAAGAGATCCCATTAGAATAACTGAACATCCCACATGCCAGCCCAGTGATTCTGGGATTCAGTAACCTCAGTGCACCTGGCGCCAGACAGTGTCTGCATTTTCAGCATGTTGATCTGGATAAAAATGATCCAGCTGTCAAACAGGGAGTCTGCAGAGCTAAAAGATGATCATGGTACAGTTGGACAAAACCCTCGTGCCAGATTATATTTCTGGAAGAGCAAAGTTTCAAAGAATTTGTCAAAAATAACCACTCTGTATTTTCAGGACAAAAATAAACATAATCATTTTGGGAATGAGTCAAATATTAAACAGGAGACAACTGCTTATTTTTAGGAGCAAGGAACTGAGATAAAACAGGGTTGCATGAAGCAAACACATAAATTATTAAAATGTGTTTCAGCCATTACTCAGATGCTCAGTAGAATGAATTAAAACTTGCTGCAAGGAACTAGGCAGGAATCCTTTAACCCTAGTACTGCTGCTTATAGGTTGTACTCCCTGTTTATGTCTTGTATGGCTGGAAGAGGAATGGAATGCTTTGTGGGAGCTGTTACATGAAATTTACCTCAATGAGAAGTTGTTAATGAAAATGAATTATGCTACTGCAATCATTGGGGTTTTTTAAAAAAAAAAAATTTGCTCCAATATTTAGTGAGGAACAATGTTATACTTGTCAGCATCCTGCCCTTTGTAGCCTGAATCTTGAGTATTATTATCCCATCATTACATCCTCTGCAGCCCACCATCAGAAGGGTGCCAGTAAAGAGGAAGGATCTCTCAGACAGGTGGACTAATGTTCATTCTGCTGTAGTAATTTCCAGTTTGTGGAAATGAAAGTACTTTTGAAGGTAGTTTTTTTTTTGCTGTGTGATTGGGGATATTCAGGCCCATTGGCTTCCCCAGGGTCACAGCAGCAGAGCCAGCACAAGGACAAAAATCTTGTGAGAGAAGACTGTTTCCATGATGCATCTGGAGCTGCACAGGGCACAGATCTGTTTCACGAACAACTTCAATGTTTCAAGAACATTCATGCTCTTTCAAAAACCATTTTATAGCCATAACAGACAAGACCAAGAATTCTCACACACTGTAGTTGCTAGTCAGGTTTAAGTTAATTTCCATTCCTCACTTACTGTTTATTCAAATAAAATCTTTGGCATTTGAAATGAGTGAGAGCTGGTAGCACTGCACTCAAAAGCAAATTGAAATGAATTTCATATAAAAGAGCACAGAATAAAACATTTTTAAAGGCAGATAGGCAAACTTTGAATTAGTTTTAAGTTCTAATACATACTAATAAGTTTTAAATGTTCTTGACTCAGAGAGATTGGCTTAAATAATTTAGACTGGTGTTTGCTAATGGCTGTGGCAACCAGAATATAAATATACCCAAAATTTCATGCAGATATAGTAACCTTCTTGCCTCACTATACTATTTAGACTATTTATAATCAGATAATTTATGGGTTATGGTGTTCATAGTATGTCTGTAGATTAAATATTCAATACAAGGAGAGAAATAGCATGGGCAGTATGAAATAGCAGATTTTTCTGATAATCTTTCAGAGGTGGAATATACATCTCTGTATAATGGAGCCCTTATTCATCTATTTATATGTTGTTCCATTCCTTCACAAACCAGCCCCTGGGTTTTTTGGTTTTTCTTTTTTTTTTTCTTCTCATGAAAATGTGCTGAAACTCTTTGCCTTGTGAGTTTGAGAGTGGTGCTTGTTTGTGAAGAACAGAAAATATGATCATCCCCACCACGATGACCAACAGCCTCACTCTGGCTCTCCAAAATCTATTCATCTACTCAGTTTGAGTCCTCTAGACCCCTCTTTAATTAATAGAAAAAGAAAGACAATTTAAATGATGGCCTCTTTCACAAACCCTAGACACTGATATTAAAATGTGAATTTAGGTTGGTTTGCATTGACTGACTGATATCAGTTTACCATGGAGCAATATGGTTATTGTATTTAAGCAGTTTGTTCAGGATTAAAAGTTAAAAGAATACAAATAAGTTGTAGGATAGTTCCAATGAGTAGTTTTTAGTTTCTAGGCCCTGTGCTTAGTTGTACCCTCTGTCCTCACCTCAGAGTTATTTAAATATCTGAATGCAGTCTAAGATTGTGCCTTTGCAATTTTAAGAGTTCCCAAGGAATTTCTTGTATGACACCTGGGCCAGGTCCTTCATGGCCTAAGTGTGAAAGTGTGGCGCTTTTGCAAATAGCCTGCCACACATTTCTCATGTGTGGGCTGTATTTAAATCTGAGGCATTGTATTTGATGGGTTTAAAGGCAGATTTGTCAACATTTTTTGTGTTTAGAGCTAGGTATATATTTACTTTACTGGTCATGGTAAAGTCTCTGATGTGACAGAGCAAGTTTCTAATACAGATTCCCGCAGGTGTATGGTATATTATATGCAGGTAAGTTGTCCCATCTAGATTGTTTATGAACTCAATTTGATGGAAGAAGTTGAGGCAGAAAGTCTATGTGATCCCATGTTTCCATAAACCCATTGTTGCCACTTTTCTCTCTCTCTTTCCCCCCCTTTTGAACTATTGTTTTAATTCTTGTTTTATGGTAGTTTTTATTTTCAGAGCTGGGTGGCTGCTGGTAGGCAGCAAAGCTGCATTTGTGGTACCCACCTTCAACTTCTCACTTTACCAAAGGTTTTCAATGTGACCTGGAGTAAAGTAAATCTCAGGTGTCCAAAGTGTTTCTGAGCACATGAGCAAATTCAGATCAGTCATGTTCTGCTTCACTTCCCCGCCTTCCCCATTTGTTCTAAGGAAGTTCTGAAGATAAATAAACAAAATAAAGGCGATGTGGTGTATTACTGTCAAGGGAATCACAAGAGTGCTTGAGGCAGTGAAATTATAGTTCCTTTCTAGACAGTCCTCGACAGAGCCCTGAACAATTTCCCTCCCAGTGTCAGTGTGTAGTTAATGAGGCTCCTGTAAGGCAGAGCAATGAGCTTCATTACTTAAAATTCATGGGCACTCTCCAGCTGTAACAGCATCACAAGCCATGAGAGCTGTTACCAACATTAGCAAAATGTCACTTTTCTCACACCCCAAAAAAGCACACTGGCTATCAGCAACAATCTGCCCACCTGCAAAAGTGGGCTTAGTGCAGAATCTACACAGGGCACTCTCACTGCATTTCAACAGGATGATACAGCACTGAGAGGTGACATCCAACAAAATGCTATCCCTGGCCCAAGCTGGCAAGTGGAGGCTGAGGATTTGTTATTAAATAAAGAGGGACATACTTATTTTTGTACCACGGTCTTGAGTAAATTTTATGACTGAATTTGAGTGATGGTTCAAATGGTACCTCAAGCAAGCTCTCTTTTCTGTGTCAAAGAATGTAAATCAAACCTGGTATAAAAATTCAAGGGCTCTTGTGGGCACTATACAACTTGTACAAAATAAAGTAGCAATAAGTAGGCACTCTTTACTGCAAATGTTTTCTGGTAGCAGAAAATGGATGTTTGCTTTGAAGTGGATGCTGAAGTGAATTCAGCAGAACTCTGTGAGAGTCACAGTTAACAACCTGGTTATTGGGCTCCGGTTTTGTCCATTTACAACTATAAACGAAACAGTTACCAGCCCCATCCTTTAAAAGGCTGAGCATAGAAACACAAGGTAATAACAATTGCCTACAGACATGGTAATTATAATCCAAAAGAACAGAATATTGGAAGGAAAAAAGAGTAAATCAACAGGTGTTGAAGAAGGTAGAAAATACCGATAATTTAAAAAAAAAAATTATCTTTCCTTCACTCATTACTTCCATATCCCTCTCATTACTATTTTCATCTAATGTGGTAACAATTCAGTGAGGGTACCTGAGAGCCCTTCTCATGAGGTTTTGGTAATGTGTTCATTTCCATAGTAATGTGCTTCATTTTTCTTTCGGTATTACAGAATTAGGCTGCTGGTGGTCTCTGGAGGAACCCAGGAGTGTAAGTTGGAAATGAATGAGCTCTGCACCAGTCATGTTTTGCAGTCCTGCCATGAGAGTGAGGCACTTGTGGACTGGGCTCCAGGTTCCAGTGCTGTAGGGACTTGTGTTCACATGTGGAGATAAATCGTGTCAGTATGGCTGCATGAGAACATAAAGCCAAGCACTTTAATCGAAGTGCCTGAGTTCTCTCATGTATTTGCAGGAAGTGTCAAAAACACTGGCTGCACTACAGCTTTGTTTAGAAAAGTGAAAGGGTATCCAAAAGGTGATTTCTGTACCTTGCCTTGGCTGCATTATATTTTTTCTATCAAATGTGAACAAGTGACTGCTGTGTTGGCTGCAAAGAACTGCTGTTTGGTGGCACTGGACAATCAGCTCTGTGACCAGTATTGCTTCTTTCTGGGAAAGACTCCCACTTATGCTTACAGCTGCTGTGCTGACTGAGCTGCTGGCTGTCTGACTTGTTATTTTACCTTTCTGTGATACAGATGAGTTCACAATTGTGTGCTGTGCCTGTGATTTCCCAAATAGCAGACATGGCACTTCATTATGTAATAAATTCCAATGAGCAGGAAGATTGGTGAAAATGGGCACAATAGCAGCTACTATTTGGTAGCAATGTTTTAATTTCAAAGTAATACACAGATTTTGAGCCACTAAGGATGTGTTCAAATGTACAATGGAGACATCTTGGGAAAACCTATAAAAGCCTCAGTACAAATCTCATCTCACCACATTGCAGTGGCACTGGGGAGAAGAAATAGAGTTTTTAACAAAAATCATTGAATTTGTGCAGCTTCTCAATAGGAAAGGAAAATAACAGTAAGCATTATGATGCCATTATACAAATAAGTGCTATGTGCTTTTCTGAAATATTTGGTTTACTTTTGTTTGTAAATGTTTTTGTTTCCATTACTTCAAGCTTGTTGTTAGGAATTTCCTTTATATGACACTCTGTTACATGACAGTCCTGGTGAAGAACTGAAAACAAGAGAAAGGCTCATAGTGGTAGTAGTAGCCAATTTTATGTGCCTTTGTACACACTTGTATGTTCCTGGTTCCTTTCTTTCTATTATACATTTATGCAGTAAGTTGCTGCTGTTACAAACCTGATTTTTTCTCTCACCTCATTAGCTTGTCATGACTTCTTAAAAACCCAAGGAACAGCTTTGACACATAGAGGTGTTGTCACCTTGTCAGAAACAAAATCAGTACACTAGAAAATGGATTCATAGAGAAATTCTATGTTCAAAATAATCAGTTTGTTCAGTTATGGACCCTGATAATACAATGTATGTCTGTGAAAAGGGGGAAGTGCTAATGAAAATTGTGCATTTTCTCATGAACAAATGCAGTAGAACTGTTGCCCCATTAGAGCAGTAAAGGAAAAAAGGAATGACTAATTCATTTTTTATTTTTGGAAATGAACAAAGTGCACTATCTTAATGTACAGTTGGTATTGTATTAATTTGAGAAACTGGAAAATTATGAATACTGTGGCTCAAAGCCATAGGAAGAAAACTCAGTGAATCTCCCCTGTAAGCATTGCCAAATTTCCAGCCTGAAGTTAGTGTGTGTTTTCAGATGTGATACCTTTTGCAGTTGCAAATTCTTGGCATAAACCCCAAACTGACAGTGTTAGTAGTGGGAATATTGTTTAACAGGGATTAGTTTGTATCACTGCACACCTTGTTCATCTTATGAAAGAACTGTTAAGTTGTGAGGAGCCCTGTCCATCTCAGCTGGTAGGGGTAGCTGTCATTTACCAGGTATTGTTCCCTTGGCCTCTCCCCATCACTTCTGGGTTTGGTGTTGTGTTGTTGGCAGTGACAACCTGGTTGTAGTTGGGATTTGTTGTGCCAGGAAGGACTGCTCACAAGACTGAGGCTCTACTACACTGGCCAAAACCTGTTAGCTGCCACATTTAAGAAAATGAACATGGGAAAGGAGATTAATGAGTTAGGTCAGGCCTTCCTTGTCATTTGTTCAGAAGTCCAGCCTGTGTGTGCTTTATTGAATGCTTGTGCAGTCTGTGCTTGTTGTAACCAGCTGGTTTAGGATTAGGGTGGTTTTTTTGCTTGGTTGGTTGGAGTTTTTTTATATGTTTAAAGGAAGAGAATGGAGATATCCCAGTGCTTTGGGTGTGTAAAGAAGAGCTTGCTGTTGTATGATGTTCAGACTTTAAATTTCAGGGAGCAATGTGAGAATATGTGAAAACTGGGAAGGCATTTATTCCTTTCTAAAAGTTCACTCAGGGTTTGGGGTTTTTTTATTGCTGATATAAGATTGGAAGGATGCATGAGATTGCACTAGAGGGATTTTTAATGGGTTCTAGAAAGCCCAAAACTTTTTTAAAAAGTGCAGTTCCTTAATTTGAGCTGTTTTTATGATTGCATTTATAATCCGCTAATTATTCCTGCCAGAGAGAACTTGTTCTTTGTAAAAGTACCCAGACATGTCTCACCTCCAGAACAAGCTGCTGCCTTAAAACAACTCCTTTTGCCTGATTTAGGCCAGGTCCTGTATGCTGCACAGAAACAATTTTAGTCACATGCCACTGACAGGAGAGGAGTGGAAGTGTCAGCCCTGATGATCAAACAAATTTCATGCCTGTAGCACCCCATCAGACAGGTCAGTGAGTCCTCTCCTCTCCTAGTCATGCTAGGCCATTGAGGAGACCAATTTTAGCAAAAGTAACTTTGCTCTGAGCTGTTCTTCTTGTACATTTATGCTCTGTGGGTTTGTCATTCAACTCAGTGTTTTTCAGTTCTTTCTCTGTATGCTGGAGGTTGTTTGGTTGCTGGTTTAATAATTACAGAATGTATATTTTGCTAAGATTTCCAGCTGCTGCTGCCATCTGTCCTCTAGCACACCACATAAAACATTGTTTTAATCAGCATTTGGTCTCTGTGGCCACAGGAGCTGGTGCGATGCAGATTCAGGACTGGCAGGGACAGGCAGCCCAGCAATGGGCAGAAGGAGTTCTTTTGAATGATTCTTGTGGGGTTGGTTTCCGAATATGGACTCTGTCAGTCTTACATCATGTGCCTCTGTGTCAGGGGTTTGGAACGGGCTGTTGGGAAGGTAGGAGCACACAGGAGTGAGCCTGGGAACTAGACACCAGCTGTTAGAAGGAAATGGTGTTCGACATTCTCTGTAAAGGTTTCCTACTGAAGCTGTACTTCCCTTTGTTCCAAGGGGCCTCATCTGTACTCATCATTGCCTTTTACAGTGTTAAACTCAATTCACACCATTCTAAATGTGTCCCTGAAAACAGTTGTCCCTGATGACTCCTTGCCCTGAGTGACGTCTACCTCTGCCCTTAAATTTAGTCTTCTCTTCAGTACTTTTAGTCTTCAGCATTTAGAGTGAACCGGAAATGAATGCTTCAGAGCACACAAGAAGAGAAAAATCTGTTATAACAAGTGGGATAGTCCCTCTTGTCCCAATACCCAACACATAGCTATGTTGTGAATTCATCAGATCTCTCTTAGCTGTTTTTTGAGTCACAGCTTCTTCTTTTTTGAACTTTGATGAGAACAGCACTGTCCTCCTCTCACCTCAGGTGCAGACCATGGACTATCTGATACAGCAGTTTCCAAACAGATGGTTGATCTGTTTCTGTGCTTGAATGCAATTGCTCTTCATTTTTCACCAATACTGTATCGTAAGGGAGATCCCTACTGAAAGCTGATAAAATTCTCTTTGACTTGTATTGCTACAATAACCTATGGGGTCACTCTGATTTCCAGCACTATTCCTTTGGGTTTTCTGCTATCTTAGCCAAATTCTCCTCTGTGAAGTTCTCTTGCCATTATGCACTTAACTGAAACACTTTGCTCTGAATTAGCTTGTTTTAATAATATTCAGTTATTACAGTGGCCACTATGCCTCATTTATCTCAGTTAAGGAGTTATGTATATTGCCACTGATTCCAGCTTCTGTCAGAATCAGAAAACCCTGATTCCAGGATAAAAATATTCTTCCAAGGAGATAGAAGTTAAATCAAATTGTACAACAGAGATGTGAGAAGTAGTGCGTAAAATGTGCGCACTCCTGTTGAGTGTTACCTTGATTTAACCAGACCTAAGAATAATAGGACTCTGATTTAAAATTCCCTTAATTAGTAGAACAAAGACTATAAAGAATAAAAGAATAAATATACATCAGTCCTGAACTCAGCTGCTCTGTAGTAAAAGTTTGCAGTGATCCATTGAGAGGGAAGAGACAGAAGTGTGAACTGCAGATTTAGATGACAATTTTTAAAAACTAATCATGTTTAGAGATAAAAACAAATAAGGAGGACAGAGAAACTGACAACTCCTTTAGCATTGTTGTATAAAGACTTCCTAAAGACTTCCACTACAATCCTCATTGCCAGGCAGCTGGGCTAAGTGTGTAGCTGGGAAGCAGGAGGGATGAAGGCAGAACATCCTGGAATCTCATGGGGATGGCACAAATTCTATCAATCCTGCAGGTTGTTGAAAAGGGGCTTATCAAATCGATCAATGTTTTTACCCCCTTGCCAACCAACAGAGCCTCCATTTAGGATGTTTCCAAAATGGCTTTTGAGGTTTATAGAAGGGTCGAAGTGATCATGTTGTAAAGCCACTGATTTCCCTTCCTTTGCCCAGTGGTAATTCGACCGCTCCTAGAGGAGTACTCAGACTTAGAAACTATTTCTTTAATGTTTTTGCTTCCATCCAGATTTTTAACAGATGTCTAAAGCTGCAGCCACTATGAAGGGTGAATGAAACCATGTCTCTCTTGGCTGGTTGGAGTCTTTATTTATTCCATATGGAAGTATGAAAAAAGTTGAAACAACAATATTTTAGTGCTGACAATTGTATTAAGAATAGCTTATCTAGCAAGAAGAGCAGGAATGGCCTGTGTGAAGTCCTTGGTGGCCTGTCATTCTGTCCTCGTGAAAAACAGTGCAAACAAACAAAAACCCTTTGAAGAAAAACAACTTTGCTTTGTTCTTTGTTGCTCTGTTAGTTCTGCTGTGCACAAGCTGAAACATGTGGGGAAATCATTGAATTGTTAAGGTCAGAAAAGCCCTCCAAGATCATTGGTCCAACCTTTGACCCAACACCACCATGTCAACGAAAGCACAGCACAAAGTGCCGTGTTTTTGAGCACTTCCAGGGATGGTGACTCCACCACTTCCCTGGGCAGCCTGTGCCAGTGCTTAACCACCCTGTGAGGGGAGTGGGAAGATGATGGGTCGAGACAGACTTGTGAGATAAGTAGCAGAGTTGACTGTAATTGTACTTGAGTTCCCATTACATGTGTCATTGCCAAACTCAGTCACAGCTGAATTTTTATGGCAGAAGCCACTTTATTGTTTCCCCTGATTCACTGCACATGTTCATCTGGTTGTTTGGTAGAGGGAACTGAGGTTCTACACTCACTAATGCTTATAGGAATTGTTACTTATCAAGATTTATATTTATTTATAATTCTGAATCGTAATATCCATGATGTCTCTCTGGCTTGTTTGATTCATGGGACCTTCAAGAAATGGAGAAAGATGAATTATTTCTATGCAATGTTATTTTCTTCTATATTTGTTTTGGCAAGTATAGAGCTGGTCCCTTTATTCAGAAGCTGCTGTAAATGATATATTTCACACTTTGTTCTCAAATCTCTGCATTATTTACTTGGTATTTTGCCACTTCTGACTTATGACAATGTAAATGAAATCAGAATCAGGCATCTGTCCACATCTTTTCCTTTGCAGAAGGTGCTGCTGGGAAAGCCTTACTTTTTCAGAGGTTCTCAGGTATTCTGTACCCAATTCACTTACATTCATGGATAGTTTAAGTTCTCTTTACTTTTTCCACACTCAATATCAATGCTAACAGACAAAATACTAAACCACAAGAGAACGCCTCAGCAAGGGTGACAGAATTAGGCCTTCTGTCGCTTCACAGCCACAACCAACTAATGCCTGTTAAACAAATGTGTAACTATGGAGGGAATGAGGAATTCTGTAGGAATCAAGACCTTGAGCTGTGCCTCGGTTCCTGCAGGAGCAGTCTGATGCTCTAAGGGGGAAGGTCACCCACTGTGTGTCCCCAGGTGTGTACAGCAGCTGGTGGTGAAGATAGCACATCTCTAATTGCTGGTGATTGCCTCCATGGCAGGATTAGCTGCTATATAGAGCTCATCTTCTTCTTCACTTTGATGTAATTAGTTCATGTTCATTCTATGTCCAACTCATCAGTCTGGGCACTTACAGCACTGATTCATTAAAGTCATAATTGGTGATCATATTTATTTAACCGCTAAGTATTTTACATAATGAGTGAATACACTTAGCCACTATTGGGAGATAATTTCTTAATCTAATTAAAAGTGACACACATATGAGGCTTATGGACTTATTAAGAATGTATAACAGGTTAAGAATAAGCTCTTTTAAAGCATCATTTTGTTAACCTTGACCACAGTGTCTTTTATGCAGTGTGATCTCCTTGTGACCAAAAGAAAGTGCCAAAAAAGAGCACATCCACACATCAGAAGTCACTGGGGCAGCCGCACTACAGCTAACTCAGTTTTAACACAGAAGAGAACAGCAATTTGAATTATTTTATCTCAGCATTTCCAGTAGACTATTTATCCCTTCTTTTAATTTATAAGAACATAATTTTCCCTTGTTATTTCTCATGTAGTATAAGAATTTGCCATCACTTGCCATGAAGGTTATTTTTATTTATCAATATCAAATACATTATCTATATAAACACAGCATCTATACTTAATCATATAAAAACCTTAACTATCTCTCTGTATATAAATAAAATACCTTACACATACTATGTATGACTACAATAATTAATTTGAGGAGTTTAATATGTGCAAAATGTATTAATTTTTTAACATGAGTTTTACACAATGAAAATAGAAGCGTTTGGAAACTTTATTTTATGCTGTGGTTTACACTTTAATGATTCTGTAATGAGTTTGCTTTCTTCAGAAAGCAGGCAAGTGTTGGGAACCTGACAGCATGGCTCTTCAAAGCCCTCCACAACTGTGATGCTCATTTTATATTGGTCCAGTGCTCCAGCACTCCAGAAGTGCAGCAGGATGTTTTAAAGGAAGAAAGGGGCCAAAGTTTTTCTCATCAGAAAGCACCATCTAGTGTTGGTTTGTAAAACTTTGGCCAAAGATATAAAGGATAAAAGAGGAATATATAATATAAAGTGGAAAAAAAAAATAACCCCCCCAAAGAATCTCAGGACTTCACTGTAAAATAAATGAAAAGTGTGGAAAGAAGTGACACTGGCTGCACAAGTGTTGGCTCATGGCACTTGGAGTCATAAGTTCTCTCCAGGTTTCTACCAAAATGTTTTGAATAATCTCTCACTGTCATGTATTCTTGATCTCTTACCTTCCAACCTGAGATACAGGGCAGAAATACCTCCCTGTGACCTAGATGCTTGTAAAATGGGGATATTTTGTATAGAACCTAAGAAAGAAATAACTTCATTCAGCAGGCAGGATGCTGCTGTAGAAAAACACAGTGGGTTTTTTACCCTAAATATGCTTATTCTTGTCACAATGCTGAAGCCTTTTTATTTTCCTCTAGTTTGTGTGTTTTATTATTTAGGCTTCAATGGAAACCCATTGACCTGCCATGCAGCACTCAGAGTTTACACGAAGCCCCCAGGGTAGCCTGGTGTCTTTGGCAATAGCAAACCTCAGATGATTAGTCCTGATTTGGGTGATTCAGGAGAAAGCTGAAGTTTTGGTGGGATGAGAACGAGCAGGATTAGGTATGGAAAGAGGATGCTGCTTTGCTTGCAGCTCATGTGCCTGTGGTTTGGAGTGCACAAAGAGATGCCTGGGCTCTTTGCACTCCCCCGTGAGCATTTTAATACAAGTTCCAACAAAGTATTTCATACGGAGCAGCAGAGTTTCAGCAGAGGCTGCTGAGAAAGACTTGCCATTGTGTTCCCTCTTGCCCAGGGGCTGGAGCAGCCCCTCTGGTGTGCGTGAAAGCTGCTTATCATGTTATCATGTTTTACCCTGCAAGGAAAGCAGCTCTCTGCTGACAGGACTAGCAAGTTGTGTGAATGATTCTTGAAGCAGCAGAGTACTGAATCTTCTTATCTCAGTAGAAGCTCTAGATGTAAAATCTCTCCATGAATTGCTGATATAGAAACTATGTCGTGGTGACAGCTGGGAGGAAAATCTCAGACATGGCACAGAGAATGTGACACACAGTTACCTGCTTTGGGAAAATGTCAGATGGAAAGTTGAGCTTTAGCCAGTATTAACTTGCCTGATCTGTCTGATCTATAATGTTTAATACATAGCAGAATTTTAAATTTCAGTCTCTGGACACCAAGTGTATGTGTAAATAATTATCAAGAATTTGACCTAAAACCCACTGGAGCCTAGAAGATATT
The DNA here is from genome assembly GCA_035047865.1 of Dendrocincla tyrannina. Classification (NCBI taxonomy): domain Eukaryota; kingdom Metazoa; phylum Chordata; class Aves; order Passeriformes; family Dendrocolaptidae; genus Dendrocincla; species Dendrocincla tyrannina. The sequence continues at coordinate 19,027,898 of JAWWMP010000011.1, forward strand.
TTCAGTAACTCTGTTGAGAATTTTGCAACTGTCCCAAAGTAATCTGTTTGATCAATGAAATAAAGCATTTTCTGAATAAATTAAAGGCTCATAAAGAAATGGGAAGCTAGGGAAGCTTTAATAGAATTCCTCAGTGAACTCTTGTCTTTAAAGCTGAAATAAGCTCTAGAGAACCAGTTTTCATATGTGGCAAGATTTTGCCTCTGGAAAAAAAAGGAAGGAAGTCAAAAAAAAGTCTGATGTCCTATGAGTCCTTAGAGGAATCCCAACAAAATAAATGAGCAGTAGAAAGAAACGAAATACAATGGTTTCAGAATTGGGGTCAGGAAAGATGCTATAGAAATCACTGAATAATGGCAAAAAGTCTGCAAAGTGACTGAAGTTTAGTATTTAATCAGAACAGGAAAAATCAAATTTACTACAGACACAAATAGTAGATCACTTGCTATTATTTCCTTTACTGTGGTAGCTGTTATTTAGAATAATGTAATTTTTCCTTTAGATCAAACCCGGGGGAAAACTACAGATGCGTTAAGCACGTAAAAAAAGGTTGACAAAAGCATGTGAAAGCAACTTGCGTTGTTTTAGACCAAGCTCGTGTGGCGGCTGAGCAAGGTGAGATTCACAGCCTCCGCTGTCCCTTGCATTTCTGCTAACATTACAACAAGGAAAAAGCTGGAAGGAATTTGTAATGGAAAAAAATCCTCTCTGATCCTTATTCTAGGATGCTTCCTAACAACAGGTGATGTAGGGATTGAGTGCCAGAGAAAAAAATGGTTGAAATTTGGGCTGCAACCTCATTATAAGATCATGAAATTCACCAGATGCAATCTGCACTAATCCACACGGGGTTTAAGTTAAAAGATTTATTAAATATCTCAAATTTTGGAGTTGTTCCTTAAAGATTAAACTTGAGTAATACAACATGACTGTTTACGAAAGTGATGAAGTGATCCCAGCTCTTCCAGTATAAACCAACTTTCTTAATGCTCCAGCTTCATAAATCCCAGTTTATCTCAGAATAATAGATGTCTCAATGTAAAATTCAAAAGGTTTTCAAGGTAGTACAAAGATCTTAAAAAATTATGGACTTCATATATGGACAGTTCAGAAAGTATCTGAAATACGTACCAAAATATCTCATTGTGTTTAAGACAATGTGACGATTTTTGTAGCTGGATTTGTGTTATCAGAATATTGTGAGGGGAATGTTTGCAAAGACAAGTAAATTAAATAGTCGGTGTTACATCTGGTTTTCTGCTTGCGTGGAAGCTGCATGCTGGGTTTTTATCTTGAGGCTGTAGGTGAATTTTAGACATATGGTGACTTACTACACAGATACACACACTGTGTATTTATAAATGTCACTTTATAGATATGGATACGCATACAGTGTTTCTCAGTGTTCTTGAATGTTTTGACCTGTAAAATTTTCCCAGAGGAAGGGACCACTGAGGTGAAATTTTGAGTCTGCTGTGAGTGATGTAGTTTCCAGTGAGGTTCTGCAGTCCTCCTGGATACATTCCATGGACCTGCAGACATCTGGGAGGCTGGACTGAGGTTTTCCCTATCCATGCGGTTACACGATCCGAGCACCAGGTGGCAATAGAATGACATTGGAAACAGTTCCATGTCCTGCTTTGAATTCAGTGTAATAAGAAAAGAAACACAACAAAACTGCTTTGACCCTGTGTTTGAAAACGTTGATTAGCAGGAATTGGTATTCTGCCCAGTGAAGCGTGGTTTTATATTGAGGAAGGCCCAGGCTTTCATGCACAGAAGGTTTTGAGATCGATGAGAAATTGCCTCACTGCTTTGTTTAATTCTGAAGATGCAAAAATAGACTTTGAATTGCATTAGTAGCTGTATCAATATGCAAGGCACCAGAGCAGCTGTGGGAGCAGCAGGTACCAGAGTGGGAGCATCACTAATTTCAGCAGTACAGCTCTTCTTGCAGTGTGCCCAGGGTGAGGAAATGTAGTTGCCTTTTCTATGCTGGGCAGAGTTGCTCATGCAAAGGTTCTTGCAGTACAGGAACTGTGGGCACACCTGTCCCTGGCTTTAGTCAGGCTGTGAGCCAAACCTAGAAAGGCTTGTTGTCTGGAAAACCTGGTAAATGTTAGCCAGCTGTGACCACAAAAAAAATTATCAAATATATATATATAAATGGATATTACTAAAAGACTAGATGTTTGTAATAGATTTAGTTTCAGTCTGCAGTTCTGAGTGAACGTGACTTGCCATCTGGAGCCTTATTTAAATTTATATCCGAAGTGGCACAGAGCTCACAAAGATGAGAGGCTGTGGCTCCAGCAACGAGCATTGGGTTCTGAAAGTGGAACTCCAAATACAGTGGGTTTTATTTCATGTTGAAGCTTTTTCCCAGGATAGCCTCAGATATGGTTTTCACAAGAACATCTATTTATAGCCATTTTATCCCATAAAGAGGTAATTGTTTTGTTCTGACCAGTAGAAAGGAGATTAACTCTGCTGTGCTGGCTTTATATGAGATTTTTGGTGTGTGTTTTTGCTAGGGCAGTCTGGTGACTCTAGCAGCCATCTGAAAGAATTAGATTCATCTTCAGTCAACAAGATGCTTTCTGCCTGTTAAAGTCTGAAAAAGCCAAAGTGACACTTGCTAAATTATTCTCACCATCTAGTTGAAAACTCTTTTCACATTCAATAATATTTTCTTTCCATTTTTTTTTCTTGCAAGGAGTACTTCCTTGTGTTACTTAAAGAAGCGCAGAAGAGGTTGGAAACCTTGTTCAATTTTCATCTCAGCTAAAATGATTTTTCCCCCGCAGAGGTGTGTAAAGGATCTCAGACTGAGAGTGAAGAAATGGGAAGTTTTTCTGTTTATCAAAATGTGTTGCAGCTGCAAGATTTAATCACAGCCAGGGTAAAGATTAACCTGTGCTTGTAGTTAATTTTGAAGTAAGCAGACAGCTCCCGGGCCCGTGAGCTAAGAATGAAATGAAGGTTTCAATCATGCTGAATTTTGCCCATGAATCAGTACAGTATTTTACAACAGACATAGTCATACTCTGATGTATGTGTTTGTATGCATGGAAATACACCCATACACATCTTGGTGTGGGCAATAATGATATATGAGTAACTGATGTGGAAAAACCTGCAGTCTGCAACGTCTGAGAACTGGTAGCAACTTAATTGGTAGCATCTATTCAAAGGAGACATCTGGGTGTAGTAGAAAGTTACCTTGAATCTACAGCAGCATTTAAGATTTCAGGTTTAGTTAACAGATGGCAGATAGGAAGCTGTAAAAGAGTAAGACTGAATTAAATGCCTATAACCCATTCTGTTTCCTCTAATAATCTGGAAGACCTTGGTAGAGGTCTGAAAGCTCATTTGATTGCAATAGACTGGGTGATATATTCTCTAAGGTACAATAGGGAAAACATTTTTCAGTATGTCACAACAGTAATATTAAGCAGCAAATAAGAAGGCAAACTCTAAATTTAGCTACTGGTGTGCAGTTTATGTGTGACAGTCTCCACTTTTCACAAAGGACTTTTTCTGCACAAACCTCAAACTGTAGGAAATTGAATTTCTCTTTTACCACCTGTGCTACTCCTTAACTGTGTTGAGATAGTGAGAAAGTGAAAACCTTTTCCTTCCATTCCATTATTCTGAAATATCCTGTTTGCCCAGCACCTGACCTCTGATCTCCAGTGAGCCATTCCTGTTGGTTGATTTAGTTTTCTTGTTAAACAGTCAGTGCTTAGGGGGTAAGAAGAGATGGGAAGAATCCCTTGTTTCTTTTTTTTTTTTTTAATGGAAACTGATCTACATTCATTGTTCTTAATTTTGTTCCTGACATATAATTTTCTGGATTGTTCTGGCAAGTGAACTACATCAGCATATAAACTGCACTTTCAGTTTGCACACTAATGGATCTTCTTTCCTTAAAGCCATAAGAAAATTGTATCACAAAACGGACTGGGGATCAGCAGTGTTTCTAACTGAAAAGTATGTGTATGATCAGCTCTTATCCATTTTAATGTCTATAGAAAATCTGTTTGGTCAAAATGGATTTGGCCTTGAGACACATAATGGGAAGTAGGAGGAGGGTCAAATTTGCTGCTCAGTTCTCTATTTCCATTTATCACATCACATTCACTCTTTCTTGTACAGGCAAAGCTGGACCTATGGAATGATTATGGTCAAAGGCTTATTATTTTCTGACCCCACTGTTACCAGAAACATCTATCATCTTTGTGGCATTCTGAAAAATGTATGATGTAGAAATTTTGCAATCTTTACTAAAGGACATAAACTGACTTCAATTAGAAGAGCTGAAAGGGAATCCTCCCATGGCCAGGGCCATTGCTTGAACAGTTAGAGACCTTGTGCTGCTGTTTAGGAAATACTATTTGACTTTAAAAGCAAAAAGACAGATCTCTTTTGCCAAAAAAGGGCAATTTCCTCAGTGTTCTACTCAACGGCTTTCCAAATTCATGGCTCTTATCACTGCCTCTTGTCATCCTTCATCTTTATTGTATATAGATAATTTAGAACAATAAGGGTTATTTTGCTGCCTTGTCTAGAATTTTATCCTCTGTTCTGAGTTCTACATTAACATGTCTGCAGTTCTGGGCAATTTCATGGACCTGCTCGATGACAAGACAGAATATTAACACAGAAGAGTCACAGAAAATAAGACCATCCAATATAAAGCCCAGTGAGAAGAGAAGAAACAGACATGCACATAAGATCATTTCATGTAACAGGATTACAGACAGTGGTGCTTCTCTCTAGTCTGACTTTGAGTTTTTAACTCCAGGCTGTACCTGCAGAGGATGATGAAGCCAAGCTAACATGCTTAGAAAAGCAAGCTAATCAAAGCACTCCTTGCAATCTGAATTTACAGGGTCCTTTGTCCATTTAGATTACCTTGGCATTATTCTGTCAACATGCAATACGAAAAGATTCTGTAAACATTTGTTGATCAGTTTGCAATCATCTGCAATAATAGATACTGCTTTTATTTTCCAGATGGATGCCTGAAACATGGTTAAACAGCTTTTCTAAGGTCACATTATTCATTACAAAGCTGGGTCAAGATGTTACATACCTAAAGCAAATAGCTCTTTATGTATGTAATACTTGTTCATTTTTCACAGTATGCATCTCTCATTTTAAGCACTTTGAATGATACCAGGAGCTTGACATTATAATTAGGAAGTTATTTAAGTATGCAAAAGATCATATTGATTTGTATTTATGGAAGCCTTTTGGATTCAAGGATAAAGAAGTATCTTTGTTGGGAAAAAATGGGATTAAAATCTCTTTCGAACGGCCAACTTGTTAAAAGTGTTTAAGCCACTGATGTAAGGCAGGAGTATTGATCCGTGGGGGTGTATTAGAGGAACAGAGAGACTGTACAGGAGCCTCAGGTCACAATAAAGGTGATGTTAATGAGGAAGATGAATTGTGGTTAAACTTCCAAATTTAGGCAACGCTGCTTTCCTAGACACAGCAAAACAGAGCAAGGGGCTGCCTGCCCAGCTGGGTATGGTGAACCCTGGATCAGACCTTTATAGGGGAATTCTTCCTAATAAGCACAGGCAAAGAGAGAATGACTGAGGCATACCCTGTGATCCTCAGCAATGCCTGAAGTGGCACTATGAAATGCAGCCCGAGGTTATCTCTGCACCTGAGAGATGCACTTTGAATTTTCTGCTAGACAGGCAAGTCATTACAGGTGTTCCTTCTGGAACTGTGCATTACTCTTTTGAACTTGCGTTCAGGCCTTAACATGGCAAGGGGCTCCGACTGTGCAATGCTTTAAAAATCAGCTCTCCCCTTTTATGTTAATATTTATTTTTTTTTAGGTGAGGATGGGGATGTTTGTTAATCATAAACATGTTGGTTTCCAGATGCTACGTCAGTTACTTGACACATTTCAGCCAAATTCAGTTAAAACTCCGTTGGACAGGGAGCCGTGTGTTGTTACCAAGTGGTATGGATCAAAAAATTGTTTGAAAGGATGTTTTTCCATTTGTTTTCACTAAAATCTGAATACAATTATGCATCACTTCTATCATAAGAAATACACGGGATACATGTGTATGTTTACTATGCTGAGGGGAGCATAATCAAGCATTTTGAATGACTGAAGGTGAAAGGGCTACTCCAGCTACTGTAACTTGTATTTTTGAAATTTCAGCCTTTACAACTGAGGAATCTGATCTGGAGTTTCCAAGAGTCTCTGGTATTCTTAAGTGTTTGTTGATAGATGAGGAAAACATCACAGGTTGTTTTGAGGGCTTGATTTTTAGCTTTTGTCAGATTTTACCATTCCAGAGGCTTGCTGGTCTGTTATCCACCTTCCCTTCAGAACTCTGAGGTGCTTAGAAAAAAAATAACACTGGTGCAATTTCCGTGTAAAACATTTTCATGGAGAATGTTAAATATCTGATAAACTGAGCAACATTTTAAGTTTTCAAGGGTCCATATAATGATCATTCTCATTCTATTACACAATCAATGAAATGAATTTAACTTTCATTGATGAAATATTTGTTCATCTACTTTGTATTTGGCCAGAACTCTTGTGGAAAAGAAAAATATCCTTTAGTAAATATTTTGAAGCCACTGTCTTTTAGGTGTAGCACATGATTAATTGCACAGTTAGATGAAAAAAAAAGAAAAATAAGAGAGAAGAATATATTAAGAAATAGCTAGTCAGGATATGTACCCTGGAGCTAAATTTACAGTGTAAACCCAATACTGTACATTGATGGCACCTGAGAGTAATGCATGTGCTAGAGAAAATGATATTGCAATATGCTTTGATTACCATCTGCTTGATTTTAATTAATTTCCTTAATTGGAGAACAATGCATTTTCTAATTACACATGAAAACACCACTAGCTATTGCAGCCTTTATCTTCTGCACAAAGTCTCCTGGTAGACCCACTGCCTGTCTAATTTATAAAGCCTCATCTCAGTGAACACGGGCTGTTTGGCAGACCCATGACAATTACTCAAATTAATCACATGTGAAGCAACATTCCAAACTTGTAATTTAGGTGCAATAAAATTCTAACTGTGAATAACTCAGCTCACACAGACAGAAGGGTGAAACCTGCACCAGAAATGTAATTAGAAAACAGTATAGTTGGAGCTGGAATCAAATTTAAAGTGAAATGTACCATCTGAATAAGTGCTTTGGAGATAATGGCTTTGACCACAGGAATGGAAATCAGTCTTCTTACTTCAGACCAAAAAGGCAGTGTGATATAAAAATAACTCACCGGGTAAATAATAAAATATTTAAACCGCAAAATCAAAACATTTATCCCAGAGGACAAATTTATTCTACTTGTAGCTCACTTGTAGCTCCATTGAGATCTAACTCAGTTACAGCCAAAATAAAATTGGCTCAGTGATTTAAACTGAAATTTCTTCATATGAAATGTCCCTCTTTTCTGCAGACTAATGGAATAAGTCCATCAAGGTATTTCTATCTTGTGGCTTAATCTTCTTTTGGATATAGCCCATCACAGGTACCCTTTCACAGATTTCCATTTCTCTGGCTGAAGCTCCAGAGTGTCCTAAATAAGAGTGAGGAGTGGCTTTTATCTGAATTATCACCTGTCTCATTTTGGCAAGATTAATTCTATACCAGGTATTTGAGTCTTTATGAAATGGTGTATTTACTTGATCTTGTGTTCAAGGGCAAAGTAAAGACTGGACAGTGCCCAGGTTAGGAAGAGGAAGCAGTGGTTCAAAGAACTCCAGGGGTTTCCTGTTCTCCTTGGACAAAAGGAGCTTGCAAGACTGCAGCAAAACACTGCCCCTATGATCATATGCTGTCCGGTTATTCATTTGGACATACCTTCTACATGTACTCTGAGATAAATTGGTTAAATGACACATTTCTGAAAGTTTGAAATCTGCAAAACTAAAAACACAACTCTGCGGTCACAGTTTGCAGAGTAAAATATCTGTTGGTGTGTAATTGAAAACATCAGCCTGGTGCATCTGACCAACACTGCACTGGACAGGAGATCGAGGTTCCACGTGTGGTTTTGATCATTCATTCCTTAATAACATGATTAGATAAACGAATTTTGCACTAAATAGGATTACCTCAGCTAAGAAATAGAGGAAAATAGTTCAAGTTGCAGCATATGCAAGTGCTGGAAGAAGTATCAGACAAGCAAATTCAGGAAAATAATCAGCCAGAGGGCAACTGTAAAGGGCTTAATTTCCAAGGAGAGACTGAACAAGGGCTTTGGGAGGAACTGCAATGCTGGTGAACGCCTGCCACAGCCAGGGAGAAGGGAGGGAGAGCCTGGTTACTTTGTCCTGCTGTTGCATCCCTGGTTGAGATGCGGATTGTTGGAAGGGCTGACCTATTCCATGGTTGCAAGATTGACACAGCAAAGCATGTACTAAGGTTTTTATTTTCCTATATTTGTTATTACAAGAAAAAGAAAAAAGAAACCAACAGAAAAAGAAGATCTCCGGGTCATTCTTAGGACCGTGGTTTCTTGTTGCTTGAGTAAATGTGTTTGGAGGGTTTCCTGTGCATGTTTGAATTTCTCTGCAGGTATTCTATTTTCTTCATTATATGAGGTCTACACATTTGTTTTAAAGCAAGTTTAATCAAAGAAAAGTGATGTTTATTTTGACTCTTGATGTGCTTTTTATGTTAGTCTCAAACATTTCATTCATCTGTTGTGCATCTGTTTGCCAGTGGCACTAATGACTGTCATTCCTTTTAGGAACTTGAATGGAGCTCTTTGAACATGTCAAAAGCTTTTCCATAATTCAGTATCAGAAAAGTTACAAGGATATGGGAAATTGATCTTTGGAAACAAATTATCTGAATCAGGGAGAACTGATTTGGCTCAGAATAACCAGCCAGGTTGGGGTCTTGTGATGTTCTCTGATAATCCCCTTACACAGTTTGATAGTCCTGTTTGTGATCTCATGAATCTTTTTGAACCTCTATGTTTAAATGTGAAGGCTGAGCCTGGCCCCCACCTTCAAGGACTGTTGTCACCTGAGGCAAAAAAGCAAGAGAATAGGTGCTGTAAAATGATAGGGCTGCATGTATTATTTCTCTCTTTATCCACGTAGATGGGTTCCTCTTGCTGAAGTTAGCTCCCTGTGTTCATTTTGCTGTACCTTATGCATGAAAACCATGTAACCTATAGAGCACATGTCCAGCAGCACTGGGAAAGCACGTGGGTAGAGCATGGAAGAAGGTGATGTAAATTCCATGCACTATGCAATCCTGTATAAAAATAGATACTGATAGGATAATGAGATTGCTGAGAAGATCATTATGTAGACATAATGATGGAATAAAATTTTTCACTTAGTTTTTAAAATGAGAAGAAATTATAATAATTCTCTTGTATTTTTCAAGGTAAACCTGACACTTTCTAAACCAGTATTTCATTTGATTCAAAATCAGCCCCCCTTTTAGAGACACCAGCCTGGGTTTACTCCGTGTTTCTGCTGGTTTCATTCCTCGATCCAACGAAGTTGCCCCGTATCAGCTGAGTGTTGTATTCCAGCTCTGCTGTAATGTCCAGGTTTCCCCTTTGTGGCTGTTCACAAAGGCTGTATTTGAAAGCTTGCTGACAAATAATCACTTCTTTTTATAGGAACTTCTTAATTTTTAATTAGCCTTTAGCAACTCATTACATATTCCAGGATTCTCTGGCAGCTATTATCAACCCTCTTTATTCTTTGTCCATCTCGTAAATGTTCTATTTTGACACTATTATTCACTTAGATAATGGTGACATTTTTCAAAGTGCGAGACCTAACTCCCAGTTAGATATATTTATTTTGGTCAAGCAATAATAATAAAAACCCTTATATGTAATTTGCCTGTAGCTGTAGTACAGAAAAAAGCTTGGGAGAATTTTATTCTCTTGTTTTTAATTATTTGCCTCATACACCACCAAGAATGAGGAAGATATTCAACCTCTCTTTGCTCACATACTCACTAAGAATTGTGGTTCAAATGTGTTACATACAGATTTCAGGAGGGATTTTCTGGGACTCAGCTGATTTAAATGTTTCAGTCACAGTAAATTGTTCATTTCATTTGACTCCTACTAGTCATGTAGCTTCTAATTATTTTATATTATTTAAAGAAAAAAATTATTTGAGAAATGTATCATTCCTCAAGTTTAGTCTCAAATAGTCCATCTCCTCTGTGTGGAGCAGAGATTCCTGGCTTGTTCTCTGCCATTCCCTCGGCACTTGCTCTTGTAATTTAAGGGAGCAGAATTTCATTTAAGGTGGTTTAAGTTAGCATGCTGGGTGTAAGTTGGTATTATCTCTGCTTCCAGTCTACTAATTTTTTAATTTAGAAGTGTAGTAAATGACCATGCTCTATCTGACAAACTAGTCAAGTCCTTGCTATGCTATGAATAAATATTCAGCCTGAGACAGGACAGGTTTCTTTACCTGAAGAGGCAGGCAGACAACGGAATCCAACAATGGTGATGTGTATCATGCAGGAAATTAATTTCTTCTCAGGAGAGCTCCATAGAGGTACTTGGCATACCAGTGAAACGCAGTATTGAAGACTTTATTTAACATCTGGGCCCAAGATTAAATCTCTGTAAGAGAATTTGAGGCCTGCCTTTCCTCATAGGACATTTTTGATAAGTGTTTGGTGGAGCATACAAATCTTTTACCTTCAGGTGACAATTGCCTTGATGCATTTTTGACAGAATCCTGCTCCTCTTTTGTTAACAACTGGTGGGAAGCCAGGCAGGCACATTACAGAGAAAAGTAGTGCTGACCCATTTGCTGGTCATCCTGAAGCAAAACCCTGCTCTTTTCAATGATTTGTGAACTGTGGTGGGTGATTTCTTGTCTTATGGCTTTGTACAATTACCAAAACCATGCTAACTTTGACAGCAATGTTATAGAATAAAGGTCTCCACAGCCTTTTTTGCCGTGTGCATGTAAAGCCTCAGAGCAGTGAGGATGCAGTAATGCAGTCTTACCAGTGCACCTTCAGGAGAACTGATCTCTTGGCATTTAAACTGGGGGGATGGTTACAAAGTGGCTGCATTTGAAATGGCACAAATCCAAATTATCTTTTCAAGAGTGCTTTTGCAACAATCAGACTATTGTCTCTTCACCTTTTTTTTTCTCCAAGAGTGCCTTTGGTTTTGTGTCTAAGGTCATGTCTTTCAAAGATTTTCTGTCTATTAAACTTTCTGACTCGTTTCTCTCTGGAAGAACAAAAGGTAAAATTCAAGGGTAGGCTGTAGAAGGGCTAAATTTCTGGAGAGCAAGGAGTAATGATGAATTATGTGCAAAATGGCACTGGTGCTGCTGCACCCTTCCCTCAGCAATTGCACTCCAGTGTCTGGAGGTTCAGTTGCCTGAAACTATTCCAAAATCAAAAATGAGGAAACCTTTCTAGCCTGGAGGTATATGATATTTCATGTCAACAGTAGAAGAAAATGGATTGACATGATTAGCTACATTTTGTATCCAGCAGGAGTTTGCCAGGAAGATAAAGAATGTTATTGATGACCAATTAATCTTTCCTTTTTGAAAGCCTAGGATGGGAAAAGTCTCCTTAGGGCTGATTTTCAGAAACATATAGGCACTAAATCTTGTTTTAGATGCCAGTATTTAGATGTCACTAGCATTCACAAAACCTTTCCTCAGCTCTTGACTGACCATGGGGGCAGGTGCCTCTCAGCAGTGAAGCTTTACTGGTGAAGCACCTATAAATTTTCTCCTGCTGTATATTTGTGTAATTAGTTGATGTCACTGTCACAGCCCATACCTGAGATGTGGCAGGATTCACCAACAGCCTTGTATCCATACCCAGAGGCTCTTTGTAATATTAATTCCTCTGGAAAACATGAGAACTGTACTGCCTTTGACTAATTTGGAATGGGAATTTGAGTGTGGATCTTCCCCCATTCCTGACACTTTTTAATGTCTGATGCAGAGAATGTTCTGGGAATAACCCCAGCTCTCGGTCCTTCCCCTTATTGCAGTTTATGGATAGAATTAAACATTTCTTAGAGCATGCTTCCAGCTGAAGCAATAATCAAACTGTAGCAATAATCAAGCTGAAGCAATAATCAAACTCCATTTGCCAGTTGCCCAAAACTTGCTTAGAAAGGGGAGATAAATGCTACCACTTTTCACAGTATACACTGTGTTCCAGATAAAATTGAGACTAGGATACAAACCTCATGTCTTGAGCTGTGACTCAGGGAAAGGGCCCTGAGATTTGTCTCTGGTATGATGCTGTCTTTGAGAAAGCCACACTTATACTGTTATTTTTCTGGAAAGAGTCTTCTGCCTATAATGGGAAGTAGATTTCACTGTAACTTTCTTTTAACATCTTTTGGAAGTTTTATATTTGAAAAGATGGTGGTTTGGTGGTTTTGGTTGGTGGTTCCTATGGCATAACAGAAGATACCCTTTGTAGCAGCTGCCTTTAGCCCTGAGTTGTTAAAACTGTAAATTAATATTTTTTTTACACATGGAAAATCTATTGCACACAGCCTCTTCCTCTGTGAAAAGTCACACTTGCATTAACAAGTTGTGGTTGAGTTACAGGTACAGTGGAAATTGTAACTTCATTTTAGAAACTTGATTTGTTCTCTCTATTTCTGAAGAAGAATTTTAGGAAAGAGTCATTTCCATAAATAGAAAAAAGTTCACAAAAGGATTTGTGTGTAGGGCTTACATAACTCAACTATAGTTCCTTCCATCCATCCAACTACTTGGGAGTGATTCTGAAGCAAAGAGTTTAATTTAGTCATTGCTTTTAATGGCAATCCTTCCAGAATGACAGAAATGTGCAGAAGTTGCAGCACTGCAAAGAAGGCAAGAATCTCTGATTTGAAAGTTAATGCTGTTGGTAAAATATTGTGCTTTAGTACTCCCTGATGCACATTCAAGCAAAAGATTAAGCTTTACTCATCCCTCACTAACATTTCATATTTTATTGGGAAAAAATGTATTTCCTTTATGAGAAGTACAGATGGCAGTGTTGAATAAATTACTGGAGCTTCACAGAAAAAGTGAAAATTTAGCTTGCTTGAAGATAATCTAAAGCTCAGTGACTGTCTCTCTCATTATTCTACCAGGTCAGTGACCACCTCATTGTATTACCTTAAATAATTAAGAGGGCAAAGCTTCTGCTAATACTGGAGAACAGCAAAGATTTTGTACCTTGTATAAATTGAGCATGAATGAAGTCCTTGCCAGGTAGTTAATGTAAGGGCTGCATTTTGAATCTAGCTTTTTAGTTGATCTAAAATGGTGCAGTTCTGCTGAATGCACTGAAATTATGCAGATGACATCAACTGTGAATTCATATTTCTAATTTTTTCCTAGAATAAAAATATCTTTTTAGCCAAATTATTTCATAATTAGATATTACTTGAGTTTAAAACCATTAAAGGCGCTCACTATCTTCCCAGATAGTTACAGGCTGGCCCTGCAGCCCTGGGTGCTGTGAGATGAGCAGTGCCATTGGCTCTGTGGATGCTCTCACTGCAGGCCAGAGAAACAACCCCTGCATGTGACAGTCACAGCTCCAGTTTCAGTGGCCACTGCAAAGTCACAGCAGGATCCTCCTGAAGGGTCAAGAGCTGCAGAGGGCTCCAATGCTTCTTTTGAGCTGTGACTGAGGGAGCCTGGTTTCTTCTGGGTCTGGGCATTGTAGCTGATGCCTGGCACGTTAAGGAAGCCCTGAGTGAAGTCTGTGCCAGAGTAAACAGATACATGAAGTGCTTTATTTCGTGTGGTTTCTCTGGCGTCTGGCGCAGAATATTTTTAAGTCTCCTATCTTGTGGTTGAGTTTCAGGGAAACTGGCCAATGAATTTATAAGCTATGGGCTGACAAGTTTTTCTGTGCACACAGTAAGAAAGACCCAGTTTCCAAAGAAGGAAACAGAATGTATGTGAGTGAAGAGGAATGCTCGGAGTACGAGAGGGATCAGAGCTGTACCAGCAGCTGGGTGCCTTCTGCTTTGGGATGACAGAGGGATAAGAAGTCTAGAGGAGAGACATGCTGCAATACAAACTTCTTTCCAGAACCTTCAGGTGGTTGAAGATTACCATCTCTGTCATCACTAGGTACATTTTCTGCTTTGCAGCATCATTCCATGGAAATTCCTCCTTGTGTATTTTGTCTCTCTTCATGTCACAGACACATGGTCAAGAGGCCAGGCAAACTAGTCGATAGGGAATGCCACATACACATTACCATTATCTCTCTTATGTCTGTGAGCTTTGTTCAGTATGACTGAGACTTCATTTTATTTCACTTCATTTTTTGCAGCTCCAAATACTCTCCCTTCTCCATGATTTAAAGGAACTTCAGACCTTTCTCTTGCAAATAAAATAATATATTTTTCTCTAATTTTGTCTTCAAAGTTGACTGAAACTGCTTAGGTATTGCCAAAATATTAATTTTGAAATGAGGCCAGAATTTATCTGACAAGATATTGCAGGAAAGTACTGGTTGATTTTTAACATGAACAACACCATTTGCATGTATGTGAAATGAGTCCAGGCATTCAAGAAAAGAAAAACTGTGGGAGTTAGAGAAAAATAGATGCATATTCCAGAAATGTCAAATCTTGAACTGCTGTGGATCAAGGGTTTTACCCTGTGAAATCCACAGTCAGATTGGAAGTAAGTTAATGCTGGCAGAAAAGTAATACTATCACTTCTGTTCTTCATTTCATTTATCTCCTCCCACTTCTCAGCTTCCTCTTATCTGAAGTGTCTGGTGAATTGTGCTAGAGTGTCTCATGCACAGATGAAGTCAAGGAAAACACATAATCCCATCTTTTTGTCAGGATGTATTGAGTTCAGTGTACTCGCTGCCCTTCCGAGGAAAAGAGCAGGAAAATGAGCAAAGGCAGCAGAGTTATGAGAAGCATTTGGCACATAGTTCTGCTATTTTATGAAACGTGAGTAGACAGGACAAAGAAAGGGTGAGTATTTTATGTTTACATGATGCCCTGCTGGTAAGACATAAACCTTTAGATTACTTATCTGTGTCCTGTGGAGTATCTGATGGCTGGGAAAACATGTACAGAAGATCAAACTGCTGTGATTTTGGAATGTGGTATTTTCCTAGGCAAAGTTTTTGTTTTCCTTTATAATTGCCTTTGTTGGATAACACAGTCCTGTGTGGACTGCCTCACCTGCAAACACAGTCACTGTCACAGTTCTATAAAAAGTAAAGGGCTTTATTCATATCTACATCAAAGCTTCCTTAGTCTTCTCTGGTGTTTTAAAGTTGCAATTAATATTCTTCAAGTCTCTTTACATTGGCAGAGTGGGCTTAAAAAACCTCACTGCACATGAGAATCTGGCTGAGAGTGTCCCCTCAGATGCTCACACCTGAGGACAAGTCATAGAACCCCAGAAAGGTTTGGGTTGGAAGGGACCTTAAAGATCACCTCATTCCAACCCCCTGCCATAGGGAGGGACACCTTCCATTAGATCAGGTTGCTCAGAGCCTCATCCAATGTGGCCTTGAACACATCCAGGGATGGGGCAGCCACAGCCTCTCTGGGCAACCTGTGCCAGGGCCTGCCCACCCTCACAGTAAAAAAAATGAATCTTTTTAATATCTAATCTAAACATACTTTCTTTCAGATTAAAGTCATTGCCCCTTGTCCTGTCACTACCTGCTCTTTTAAATAGTCTTTCTCCATCTTTCTTGTAGTCTCCTTTCAGGTACTGCAATTAGGTCGCCCCAAAACCTTCTCCTTTCCAGGCTGAACAGTCCCAGTCATCTCAGCCCTCCCTTGTAGCAGAAGTGCTCCATCCCTCTAATCACCTTGGTGGCCCTCATGTCCCATTATGCAGATCAAGAAAATATAATCTACTGCATTTTGTTTGTCTATATGCTGATTCATTTTTACATCTAAATGCCACCTTTTTCTCTAAACCCCTTAGAGAGTAAATTTTTGGTGATATTTTTTTTCTCCTAAGTCATTGCAACATAAATAAATCTGTAGATTGTAGAGTAGCTTGTGAAAAATCTGTCAGTTCGGAGGCTGTTCTCTGTGTAAGTGGCAGCTTGGCTGAAGGGAAGGTGAGCATGAGAAGCTGATCAACAGGCAGATGAAGCTGGAAGCTATTCCCATAAAAGCATGCTGGGAAAGATGCACATGTTCAAGGAGGTGCTCTGGGAACTGTGGGGCTGTGCTGCTTCATTTATCCTTGGAAATTAAAATGGAGAAGAAGATGCTGTGAGCAGCTCAATATGATTATCATTTGTGACATGCTGTAGGACTTAAAATTGCTTCTGGCTGTGGCCTTAACTGCTAATGAGTAAATGCTTCCCTTGGTTACACCTGTACTGCTCCACTGACTCCATGGATCTGTTATGACAAACTGGGGGTGAAACTGGCATCAAGCACTAAAAATTCACTGCTGTAACTGAAATGCTGGCCAAGGCAATAAGTATTTTTGGAGAAAAAATTTGTAAAAAACAGTCACCTCTGTTTTGTTTGCTTTGCTGACTTACAGTCTGCTTTTCTTTCTCCTGTGAATAAACTGTAATATGATCTCAGAATATTCTGAATTGGAAGGGACCCACAAGGATCATTGAGTCCAACAATTAAGTGAATGGCCCACGTGGGGATCAAACTCACAACTTTGGTGTTACTAGCACTGTGCTCAAACCAACTGAGCTAATCTCAGGGTCAAACATAGGCTGGATCTTAAAAAAATAATTTGTGAACTAAACTTAAAGAGTTTTGTTTCTTTCTCGAAAGAGTCAAATACAAAAGTTCGAGTCCTGCTCTGCAATATGCACCCCTTTGTGTACACACGCAGGAGTTCTGTACTCTGGCCCACCCTTATACCATGCTTTTGGCTCAGAAGCTGACATTATGGGATTTGAAATATTTGCAGCTGAGGCTGGGACAGTTTTCTCCCATTTAAAAAAATTAATGTTGCTTCATGAGTTACAGTTATACAATATCATGTTTAATTGTAATTTCTTTCAAGAAGCTCTTGTTAAAATTGTTGCCAGCTCTGACAATAGAAAGAAGCCCTCTAGTGAATGGCATCCTTTAAATAAAACAGTTCTGCTTACATCACTTCATAGCACCTTTGTCTGACATTCACCAGTTTTATCATCTTCTTTTTATCCTCTGTGTATCTTGTTCAGCTTAAGAGTCATTCTTTTCTTGGAGACACTTGCAAACCTTCTGCTTGAAACCACTCCAGTGAATTCTCTAGGAATAAGCGTTGCAGTAACTTAGCTATGTGACTGATGAGCTATCAGCTCCTTCAGAAGAATAATACTTAGTCACTGGGACTGCTAAATTAAGGCAGACAGGTAAGGAGCATCTGTTTTAATTGTGGTGTCATAAGCATTCACAAAATTACCTACATGCAATGATTAGTACACACATGTGGAGATGGGCCATCTTGAGATATGGATAATATTCCACAGCTGAGGTTGTTGATGTCTACCCCTTGACTTCTGCAGTAAGAATAAGAAGTTTTCCAATACTGAAAATCCAAAACTCTTGATCAGTAGCTGCAGCCTCTGTGGTAGCAGTAAGATTGTTGTAACAAGTTCATAAGAAGGTGGTAATGAAACTGTCATATTTAATTAGATATGAATTAGTATTGATGCCTGAAACTGGCTCTTAAGAGAAAACCCCCATGACTCAATCTGCGAGTTTTAGCGGGCAGCGTTCCTTTTATTACTATGTTGGATGCATGAGAATCTAATTCCTTCCAAAGTGTGCATACAGAGTTTCAAAAGCCTCTTGCTTTTATTTACCTACCTAATTACCAATTCAAAGCATTACCTAATACTGTTACACCCCCTTCCAAAACTGTCCCTCCCGTAGTACCACCCTTGTCATGGCTGCCTGAATTGAGTGGAGGGTCGTAAAAGACCACCTCTTCCTCCATATCTGCCTCTTCATCAGCACCTTCTGTCCTGCTTGGAACCATTTCAAGCCTTCTGAATAGTTTTAACTAGAATATATCTGCTGTTATGTTTTGCTAGGTACATTCTGCACAAACTAGATGTTCTTGCTAAAATCTCTATTCATTGAAATCCTTGAGGAGGAACATTAAACAATATTTCAAAAATTTGCTACAAAGGGTGATTGGCTAACACTATTCTAAAGTGTTAAAAGCTGGATTAAAAACCTATATACTATGGATCTTAAGGCATCAGTATGGCAGATGCAAAGTTATTCCTGGCCCTGGGAGCAGCTGCTCCAGAGCTGGCCTGAAGCTCAGCAGTACACAGGAACTGTTGTTGTTCTTTGCTGCTCTGCTGATAAAAGAAGAACTTGGAATCCAACACCTCCAGTCTGGCACTTCTCACAAGAATGAGCAAAACAAATTTAGCCCAAAGGATGTGGCATATTAAAAGGAGTTGGGTGTATAACACATTGGTGCTGTTGGTGTTGTGGTTGGTAAGAGTTACTTGCTGACTCAATGCACTGTGAACCCCCCTGGAGTTACTGCCAAGTCCATTTGATCTGCTCCAGATCCTTATCAGATAACTCCCCCCTGAATCAAGTATATTTTCTGTTAAATCTTGGCTTTAAAATAACAAATCAAAGTTAATCACAGTTAAATATGTCCTGATTAGAGCAAATGGTTTGACAGGCAGTGCAATTTTTTAAATTGATATATTATTTCTAAAGTAAAACACTCCTGTTTGTGACAGCCTGAGCTGTTTCCATCAGGGATGGGTGCTGTGGGGACTCATTTTCCCCAGGAAGCACAAAGCTCAGCTGCCTGAGGTTATGCAATCTCATCTACTCAGGGCATTGCTACCACATTTACATTTTCTGTGCTACTCTTACTGCTGCAGGAGCTGAACCCATTTCTGAGATAAAACACGGGGAAACAGGGGTTATTCTGGAACCGCATTGCTGAAACTTGCATGTGCAAATTTGGATAAAGAAGTAATGCTGTATTTCCTGACCTCAGGAGCTTCCCCAGGTTTGCAGCTCTAGCCCCAACGGCTTAGCACAGAAAAGTTTTAAACAGGTGTCTCTGTGACAGGTAGATTGTAGCAACCAAAACGCCTGGAGCTTTCTTTCAGTATGAGGATCTGCAGAGCAAGGAGTAAGAATGTTGTTTTACCGTTGATCATGGAATAAGTTTGACAAAGATAAATTACAAGATTGACGTTGCCTTGAAAATGCTCTGATGTTTTCTTTACAAAGTTCTTGTTGGGTAGAAGTTTATTCTTGTGAATTGAATTTAATTTTATAGCTAGAACATCTTGAATGCATGTTAATTGATTTGTGTCAAATGAGCCATGGATTTCTGTAGTTGTGTTAAAAGTATATTCAAGGATTAAAATGGCATATGTCCCTTTCCCTCTCTCATGATGTCTACAATTTCCTAATATTTCATCATTGTTTCGGCATAATTTTCCAAAATTGCTATAGATAACACTGCTGATAAAATACAGTTTTTTCAGTACCTTTTTCCAGGTACCTGGGCTGGTAGTTCATTTGACTTTTAGCATGTGAAAGAGAACTAAGAACTGTAGCCATCAGTTATACAGTTTCCTGATTAAATATTAAATTCCTCTGATGATTAGTGCCTAGTTTAATTCAATTGCTTCTGGTATTTGGACTAAAACATGAAATTGATCTCACCTAGAAACCACAGCAGACTTGCAGTTGAAATTAACACCAGTTCACAAAAGAGACAGAGCTCCTCATGGAGAGGGATTGTGAAGGAGAACTACTAGGACCAAAATACAGTAAAAATCTCACTTTGTGCCTGTCATTTCAGCAATGTGAAATATTTCCTTTTCCTTCTGTAGCATGTTTGTTGTAGCTGAACAAGGAGAAAAGCGTGATCAGCTCCTACCTGATAGCTCAAGGGTAGGCAAGGCAAGGATGGAACAGCTGGTGGAATCAAGAATCTGGTCAGGGATAACTTTAGGATATTTAAGCCTCTATCTTTCTGCTTGCTGGGAGTCCCTAAGGGTGTATCTACACACAACAAAGAGCTACCTGAGCTCTCTTTAAGCAAGGTGATTTCAGGAAAGGGAATGGTATAGCTTTTATGTTGTGCCATTAGATGACTTTTATAATGGATTGTGAAATGTAAGCAACTTCAAAGACGTTTTTGGCAGAAAAGTCATGTTATTGTACAGTTCTTTCATGGAGTATTAATACATACATGAACATGCCTAAGTTTTTTTGTTGACTTTAGTGATGTTGAGAGTCCTCAACACAAAAGCAATCTTTTACAGCTTCTTTCTATATACACAATTTTTCTTTTTTCTTTTCAAATTACTTTCTGCTTTTGCCTATGTTTCTCATTTTTTTTAGTTAGCAGGTATATTTCTGAACATCGGTGCTGCCTGTATTCTAGGAGCTTATCAGCAGCTCTAAAATTAATTTGAAATAGAGCATATGTAAGAAACTAATGAAGAATTTTACTTTAGACAAAAATCACTATTTGATTGTATATCAAATGGTAATTTTTAATTTTTTACAAAAATGAAAAGAAACAATATATGCTGTCTATAGAGATTTTTGTATATCATAGTTTTAGTATTACTTTCATGACGTTCACCATTGACTTTAAGGTTAATGAGGTGACTGACAAGAGGGTCTCTAATCATCCACAGTGTTTTTTAACTCTGCTGAGAGGAGTCCTCCTTCCATGGCATAGCCACTGTTTGATTGATTCAACTGGCAGGCACCATGATGGGCAAACCAGGTTGGACTTGATGACCTTTAGGGGTCCCTTCTAATCCAAACTATTCTATGACCTCAGGGAAATGGAATGGAACTTATTGCCAATTAAAATAGAAAAGGGTAACTGTAAGGTCAGTCAGCTCCTCAAAACAGCCTGTGCTGTAACAAAATCCATAGTGTTTCCCTGTGGAAGAGCAACAATACTCTTTTATCCTGTATTTCCTCTTTCAATTCAGCATTCTCGGGATAGTACAGGCAAGGGAAAGGATTTCTCTCAGTCTCTAGCAAAGCATGATTTAGTATCTAATTGGTTAATTGTTCTCATCATTTACACTATACTAGAAATCAGCTTTTGAGATGATATTGTTAGGAATATCAGTGTTTGCTTAGATATTAAAAAGGGACATCAAATTCCTCCAGATTAAGTTTTAGCTTTTTTTTTTCTTTTGAAACAGTAAAATATAATACAGAGGATTCCTGCATGTGCTTATTGGATACCATTTTGGCATGTGATGGTCCTCCTTAGATGTTAATCATCTTTATCTTTTATAAAATTAGCCACAGTCATGATTTGTTAGAAGAGGTAGGATGGACCATTTCGGCAGAGTCCATAATCCCACCTTTTTCTAAAGAAAATGTGGAGCAAGCATTACAATATGAGCAAAAATCCCAACCAGACAAATTTCAGGAGGGGAAAATGTGCATTGATCAGCTTCATAGTGCTTGGGGAAAAAGAGCAGAATGACAGCTGTTCTTTAAATTTATGCTGGAAAGCTGAATGGAGTAATGCTGTGTTTAGAGATTTTTGGGGTTTGTGGCAACGCGGCCAAAGGAATATATGAGGACTCTGTGAAAGCACTGAGAAGCTTTTGATGCAGTTGTTGCATCCAGTATTTCCTCCT
Source organism: Dendrocincla tyrannina (assembly GCA_035047865.1). NCBI lineage: Eukaryota > Metazoa > Chordata > Aves > Passeriformes > Dendrocolaptidae > Dendrocincla > Dendrocincla tyrannina. The sequence goes on from JAWWMP010000011.1 coordinate 19,049,518, forward strand.
CTTTGGCACTTTTGCTGGTGGTGACAGGAGGGAATGGATGTTTATATTAGTACACTCCTGATTAGGGCTGTGGAAGAGAGCAGTGTGTTTTGTTGGGGTATTAATGCTGCTCGAGGTCTCTTGTCACAAATGTTTATGATGATGAGACAAATACAGAGCAATTACCATTTACTGGGTAATAATTTGGCAACATTTGCAAGGTGATAAACAGAAGTGACTGGAGTAATATACGAGTTGGGGCATCATCCCAAAAACCTATCAACACTAATTACAGAGTCGGTGCACCAGGTGATTGTTCAGCAAACATTTGCAACTCCTATGCTGTTTTTGTTTGTTTGTTTTCATGGGCTGCAGTCTTCAGCATGGGACCAGAGCTCTTCCCTGCCAGCCTCCCTCACGCTCTGCTTTCCCACCTTCCTTTTGCACATAGATTTGTCTTGCAAAGACAGGATATTTGAGAATTGTCTGGACTGCAGAAAGCCGGTTGCGCCTCACCAGCTATTTTTCAAGGATGAAAATTATACTGTTAATAATTGATATATATGTTAGTGTTTCTAATAAGGATGATAAGGAATGATTTTAATTGAGCATTCTACACAGGGTAATTGAGATCTCAGCTCTGCCAGACTTTCTGTGTCAATACCAGTTAGTGTGTTCATGGTTACATCTCCCACTTTTAAAGAGAAGCACTATTTCTGTGGGAGGGTAGTGGATGTGCTTGTGACTGAAGGCAGATACCTCAGTGCATAGAAATACACAGAACAGATGTGACATTTTCAGACTACATTGATCAGAGTTGTGCTCAAGGACTGGTTTATTTGTAAAATCAAAATACTCCAGTACATAAATACACTGATAGGCATAAATTCTTCATGAATGACTGGGGGTGGGGGCAAGAAATGTCAACAAAATCAAACTTAAGAAAAACACACCCAAAATACCCCACTAAGAAGCCTAAAAAAACCAACCACCATCACCAAAAAACCACCACAAAACAAACTCAAAAAAAGCCGACAAACAAAACTATGAACAAAACTAACAAAACACTAAGATATTGAATATGGCAGTTCTTACACTAAACCTTTAAAGCAAAATTTTTCCAGCAGACTGAACAACCTCATTTTCAGGTTGTTGCTCACATCTCCTCCCCTCCCAGGAAAGCTCTGTGTGCACAGGTGAGTTGGAGCACAGCAGCAGCTCCCCTGAAATTAGTGAGGCTCTGCACCTGCTTATCTACACGGGCAGGAGCTCTGCTGCCTTGGGAACACAACTGGTAAAACTTTTGATTTTTTGTTTTTCCCCCCTCGGCTACTTGGCATGTTGGAAAACTTATAGATGGCATTCCCTCCCCTATGAAAGGAAGGGAGTTTAGTGGCAATATTATAACTGCTTCACATTTGTATTCTTCCATGCATTTTTAACACAGGGATATTTTGAGAGGAGCCTTCAAATGGTGAAAGATTTGTACTGTTGGTTCTTTCTTTTGTTGGGATTTATTTTCAAAAATATTTCTGTTTAATGACTGTAATGCTGCACTGTGTATACTGATTTCTGAAGGGCTTAATCTTCTTGTACTGTGGGACTTTTTTTCTTAATTGATAGGTGTAATGTGCTAGTGGGAATGCCAGTGCTTGAAGGAGATAAAGCACTGCTCTGGCACATTTCACTTCAAGTCTTGCATGAAACCAGCCCGGTGGTCTGAGCTCAGGCTAATAAATAACACTCCCAGTGTGACACTTACCTTCTTTTGTGGTCCAAGGCCAGGCTTTCCCTCTAACAAATGCCACAGACACTTGTTTCTAGGTTGTCTCCTCCCTCTTTTGTGGTTTTTCTACATCACTGGAATAGCCTCTGTAAGAACATGACCTAATTGACCTCCCGTGATGTGATTTGAACTGTCTTATTAAGTTTCTTATCAAGCCCAGTCCTGAAGACTGAAGTCTGTGGCACTTGTGTGCACAGACAGCTCACCAGGGGAGCTGACACTGCAGAGAAACACTAGGGCTTGACGTGCCAGTGTGTGGCTCACTGTCAAAGCTGGTAGGAGTGCCAGCAGGATCCTCGCTGAAGCCGAAAAAACCCCATAATTTGTAACATGCTGTCATGAGTCCAGAATTCTTTTTCATTTGTAAAGTAGGTAGGTTTTTTTTATGGTAGAAGCATATTAGCTGCATAGCCTCTGGACACTGTGTTATCTGAATCCCGGAGGTTTGAGACTTATTCAACAAAGTGTCAAGAAGTTCAATTACTACTAAACAGTGTAAGAATTTGTTCCTTGAAACTGAAGGAAGAGGCAGGACAGGACAGTTGCCTTCCCAGGGTAGCTGTGGGTGCTAAAGCATTTGACCTTAACTTCACATTGCAAACTGCTAGTGTTATCTGTACACAGTTTTTGCAGGCAGTCTGTATTTATCCTTCCTTCTGTAAGCAGCTAATTAACGCACCAGTTATGATACGAAGTTCCTTCTGTGTTAATTTTAATGCTCTCAAATTACAATCTAAATAGTTGAATAGGCTAGTTGTTTAAAACCCAAACTTTTACCTCTAATTTTTAATAATCCCACCTATGTTTTGTATTTTGACTGAAATTCATCCTCTAGGCTCAAGATGTTTGGCAGACCCTTCTGGCTGCTACCCCTGGTGGCCAGAGTTGTTGCATATTACCAAATACAGATAATAAGTGGAGATTGGCAGTATCTGTAGAGGAGTTTCTGTTCTGGGTTAGAGCCATTGCCCTAAATGTGCTCCTGAGGGCAGAAGGGCAGCAGCGGCAGAGAGTTCCACAGCCAAGGTTGTGGTCAAAGATGACCTCAGAATTCTCAACTCTTGTGGAATTTTGTAAAGTGAATATAGGACTTTTGAAGGCTGGGATAAGAATTTAAATTTCTGCCAAGAAGGAGTGGCAAAGAGAGTGAAAGCTGTTTGGTTTTAAAGAAAGCAGTGAGAGGAGAAAGTGCAGCATTTGAAGGAACACAGGAGTTTCTTGGTGTCCCTTTAAACAGAAGCTCAGAAGTTTTCTTTTAAATACCTCGCTGGTTTTGTTATACTTGCACCGTCATTCACAGTCATCCCACACATAGCCCCGTGTTGCTGTGTTAATTGAAGTTTTAGTCATCCAGGTAGATTAGCCCAGTGTACTCCTTGAAAATTGCAAGTCATGTCATTGAACTGGAGTAAAGGCAGGAGAGTTTGTTTCAGAAGTTAATCATTTTGCCCTTCTCCAGATCCTAGGGGAGCCATGAGAAAAATTACACTCACTGTTTCTCAGAATGTAGTCTGCTTTTTTTTTTGGTCCTAGTGAGTTTGCATTTAATCCTCATAGTGTTGCCCTTTTGCTCCCGTTACTCTTTGACCATCGCAAAATATGCAGCACCAAAATCCATCAAGAGCCAAAGCTGCTCGATACACCTAGAGCCCCATATTGTATTAGCAAAAAATTTGCTATTAACATTTCATGAGGAGGGATTAATAAAACATTACACAATTAAATATTTCATATTATCAATTGCTTCTGATTAGCAAGCTCATGGACAGTGTGGAAAAATATAAGGTTGAACAATCTTTAGTATTATATGTGATACTGGAAGGGCAAACCTATTTTGTCAGTCAGAGTTGATTTGGTGCAAACCACATGTTCCTTTAACAGGTTTATTCTTTTAACCAAACTAATCAGTAATAATTGTTATGTCATGACTTGGCAGTAAGGTTTTCATTAATTTAGCTTAACTAGTGTGCAGAAAGTTTAATTTTTCAATAGGTTTATTTCTGCATTATTTATTTGGATAATTTTCATTAAATAGTTCTCAAATTGACCTGGAGGGAATTTGTCAACAGGAAGACAGTATTTAGTGCGTTGAAAAGATTTTATTCATATATTCTGGCTTCAGAAGATGCCTATCTCTATAAGTATTTATGTGGCAATCCCTTAGTATTTATTTATGCCCTTATGCACTAACGTAAGCCAGTTTGTAAAAGTCTTGCTCAAGCTGCTGAGGAAGGAATACTTTGCAGGAATGGATTGAGCAAAGACAACCTGACACCGCTAATGAAGCTTCTAAAACCCGTCCCTTTCCCTGGTGATGGAGATTTTTCTCCTCAGTGTTTTTCCCTTCTCTGCAATTTTAAAGGCTGTGTTCTGGCGCTGGGAAAGGCGTAGTAACAAAGAGTTATACTAATTAAAGCACAAACTCCTCTAGACACCTTTTTCATCCATCTTTAGCCCTGAAATAATGAATAAATCTCCTTATTCAGTGTTATCTTTTCTCTACTTTCTTTCACTTTTCACTGCTTAAAAAGTGGGTATTTTCATGGGTCATGTATTCATACTTACTTATTATGAATTGAAAAGTTTTGGTCTTTTCTGCAGTGTTCACTGGAAAGAAAGAAAGTAACTACATGCTCTTGCAGCTTGGCTCTCTTGGGAATTCAGCCCCTTTTGCGGGACTTTGTGTGGTCCCCAGTGGGATGTGGTGATCATTCTTTAAACAGCAGTGTGTGCTGCCTTCCTCTCCTGTTCCCTGGAGCTACTCCGTGTGTCCCGAAATGCTGCTCCATTCTCTCTAGTGTGGAAACTTTCAGCTTCTCAGACTTTCAGAAAGGGCCTGGTAAAAAAGGGCTTTCTAGAAATGATTCTGCTGTTGACAATGCTGCAACAACACAGAGCACAGCAGCAGCCAGGGGGAAGGTTTAGGTGGGGGAGCCCATCTTGGGTACCACTCAAGGTAACTCCTATTCTGTCCCTCCTGCTCCCACAGTGTTCCTGCAGGACTGAGACAATTTGTGCCCAGTGCCCTCCAAAGCAGTCCGGGGAAATGTTTGAAATAAGGCTAACGAGGGAGAGAGGAAATGTAATGACTTGCTTTTCTTTATTCTAATTTTTTAAAATATAAATAACTTTAAATCTGGGTAGGTGAAGAGCCATTTAGAATAAGTAGTAAGGCTTAAATGAGACCCATGAAGTCATTTAATTTCCTTCACAACATCTTCTAGCCAGCTGATACAATGTTAAAGTCCTATCACAGTTCTAATCACCATCCGAATGAGAAATTCAGTACAGACGTTAATTCCCCTTGTTTACTTAAAACTGTGAAAGCTGCAGTCGATGGCAGTGTAAGAAGGAAAATACCCGAAGGGGGTTCTTTCGAAAGCAATCATTTGGGAATATCTAAACCGAACCTGTGTGAAAGGGAGGATGAGCAAACATTTACATATGAAATGTAAATTTCATACCCAGTGAGAGTGCCCACAGTAAGAGAGCTCATCTGCATTTAGAAGATTACAAGAGAAGGAAAATAATTTTTTACATAAATGAACTATGAAAACTAAGTGCAAACAAAGAAGGACAGAATTCACTGAACTCAGGAAAGGAGAGAGGAAAAACTAATTGTTTTTGAAGCAAGCACTACCTTCAATACTTTTAAGATTTTTTTTTTTGGAAGAAGACACTGACCAAGAAATAAGAGTGGGCTCTTATAAAAGCAGGGCACAGGCAATTTTGTCTGCTACAAAGGCTGAGATCTCTTTTGGAGACAGAACCAGAAAATCTTGGTTCTAAGTGGTGAAGGTGGAATCCTGGCTGCATGAAAATCAGTAGCAAAAACTGCTACCAGTATGAAAAAAAAACAGGATTTTTCTCACTGTGACTTGTTGGAATAAGCAGTGAACTAAGAACAAGAACATTCTGGATTCCAGACGCATAAGTCTGTATGATGATTAATAAATTTTTAATATCTTGTCCTCACTTTTAAACCTGCATGGTGTTTCTCACCAGCTGCACAAACCAATTAAATGAAAGGTCCCATTCACATAAAAGTAAATGATGCAATCTAATTTATTAGGTTTGGGGTTTTGTGGTGTGAACATTTTACAGTTGTATCTGATTAAATTCTGCCTCATTCCATGATGTCCTGAAATTTCTGGGAATCTTGACTGGATGATTTGGCTTAGTCTGAGAATGATATTCTTCTGGATGCATGTTGGTGTTCATACTAACTAGCCAAACCACATACAAATATGAAAAAAGTTACTAAGAAATGTTCAACCTTGACGTGTCACAAAGGGCACTGTTTGGTTATGAGTGTTTGGGAAACTCATGGACTGCCTAGGATTTGTTTGACATTTAAAAGTGGACTTTCCACAGCTGTTGGAGAAAGCTGGTAGCATTTAGGTGGGAGAACAGAGTAGCTGTGGACTAACTTGAAGTGTGAGCAGCTGGTAAAAAATACCAAGGTATTTCAAGGTATGGTGAGTCACATTTCTGAGACTGTTGAGAATAAAATGAGCTCTGAGGCTTCACATGAGCAGTCTGCTATGGGGATTAGGAGAGAAGGAAGCAGAAGAGGAATAAAAAAAACCCCATGGCATTTGCCTGGTATTTGCTTTAAAATAAAACCCTGCAGTAAAACACATGCCAAATTGGAGACCTAAGCTTCCTCTAGCTCCAGGGGGAGCATCCCAAAACAACATGACTCACCAAGCCAGTGGTTAGAGGATGGAGATGTTCTGGCACCAAGACAAGGGCCCTACAGAATTTTATGCTTACAGGAGGAGCCCAGGAGTGTTCCCTAATTCAAGATTCTCCAAATTCTGATTGAAAATTCAGCATGTACCTGAGCACCGTGTGTACAGAGAGGCTCATAGAACTGGGCTGTGTTGCACCTGCAAAGCATAATCTACAAATTCGGCCATAAATTTTGAATATAGGAGGAAAAGAATCTGTGTTTTTCACATGATTTAAAACCTAAGAAAACAGTCATCTTTGCTGCACTATCATTTTGTTCAGTGCACAATTCAGTGTTAGCTGAATTTTAATGAAAACTAATGGGTGAGACAGTTCTCAGTTTAGGTGCCAGTTGGTATTGGCCACAATAAAAAAGTCCAGGTTTAGGCAGGCACTTGAGAGCCCTCATGTAAACGTACACATACAAACTTCAGGAGTTACACCCATATTGTTTATGTTTATATTTACAAATGTGAACACATCTGCAGGTTTAGGAGACCATTTGAATGAAAGTTTAGAAATTAAAAAGGGTTTAGATCTAAAATAAAAATTAATGGAGATTTAGATAATTTGGTTATTTGGGGCTTCCAGTCTGTGTAGATATTCCTGTCTCTGACTTCAGTTCAGGTAAGCACTTCCGTATGTCAATTCCATGACCTTCAGTGGGACTTACATACACTGGGACTTGTACACATGGCTCAGTCAGGGTTTCTAAATGCTTTGGGCGCTCTGATTTATAGAAATGTCATTTTTACTGATTATTTTCAGTAAATTATTCAAATGTAAACTAGATCTTAATAAAATGAATGATTTCTTATGGTATGAAAGTGGGGGTTTTCAACTGCCTCTGATTTTGAATACTCAAATATGTAACAACAAACTGAAAGGACCTATAAATAATAAAAGTTTCTGAATAGTTTAAAATTAAAAATTTAAGTTTTTGCACAAATTTCTGAAAGAAAAACCTTCAGAGCCTGAAAACACTTTGAAACTAATTTACTAAAAATATTCAATTAGTTTACCCTCAAACATATTTTGCTATTAGGATTTAATTAATTTACAATGATTTTGTGCAAAGCATGCACTTCCCTTTTATATCAAAAGGCAATATTTGGAGCTGGTTAGAATTTCCCAGTATTCAAGATCTCTGCCACATTTATGTTATATTCAGGATTGTGTTTAAATCTTTTCTCTTTCATTCTTATAAGAACTAGGGAAAGGCCTTGCTAGGGTTATCAAGCATTAACTCTTTTCTGACACAGCCAGCCTGGTTCAGATTCCTACTACTGACCTACAGATGAATGACACCATATCCAGTACAGCTGGAAAATACCTGAAAAAATATTAATCATATAGATGAGCGATGAATTTTTCTATAGTTCATTGAATAATTTATTTTCATGACTGGTCCTTAATAAACTCTACAGCCAGCCTTAAACCTGCTTTGTTCATCAGACACCATCCATCACCTCTCAACGACCCGTGCAGCAGCCCTGCCACTCGAGTCCCATAATTCTCCATCTTAAGAGGAAAAATTGGTGAGCATGGTCCCGTTTTCTTCACTCTTTAAAAGCTGTTCTGAAGTTTAACAACAGGATGCCTGTGTTAACCTTTCTGAGACGTTCTCACAGCCCGTGTGACAGATGGCTAATTCTGCTCTGCTGGAGCCGTGGCAGGGATGCAGCTCCTCACCAGCTGCCAGCGGGCAGGGCTGCTCTGGGACAGCGTGGCAAGGATGCTTGGAGTCAGCTCCTCCTGTGAGCTCCTCCTCATCTACAAAGCTCTGTAGGTGTAGTTTCCTATCACCTCCCTCAGAAGGCTCTGCCCTTCCTCTGTACGTAGCTGCTCTCCCTCCCAGCCCTGCACCTGGAAAGAGTGGAAGTGATGAGCAATTCGATCTGACACCCAATATGAATTTGTTTTTTGCACATCAGTGATAACTTTCATTTAGGCCTTCCTTTTTATTGTCTAAGACAATGCTTCATTCACACTTGAGTTCTCCTGTAGAAATTGAGAAAGAAACAGGTTTAGGGGTGATGATTTTAACTCAAATCATGACTGCTTCAGTTTGTGCTGATTATGGATTCAAAGATTGTTGACCTCCAGAAAGATCCTCACAAGTCTAATGTAGTTCACCATGAGAGTAGGCTAAAATTTGGGCTAATTAATTTATAAGAAAAAAATTATAATAAAATGTACTCTTTATTTTTGTTCCTTTCCATAATGATCTCAATGAGCTGATAAGCCAGTGTTTATGAATTTTTTTCTTCTTTAATGTGTTCCAGCTGTCAAAGCCCTGCAAGTAGTTTTTTTCACAGTGTGTTATTATCAGTTCCTCTGCTGAGTTGTCTGCTGGACACAGCATTCTATGGTGAACTTTCTTCTCTTTGGAATGCCTTTTCTCCTTTCTGCCTTTAAATTTTGGACTTTCAGGCTTGGATATTTTATGGTCTTCTTTATAAAAGGGTACACATCCTAAAGTGGGAGATATAAGATGGAACAGAGTTCCCACAGGGGCCACAGTCCATCTGTATGCTTTTAGCTTGTATTTGTGTGCCCTATTTTAACTCCATGCAAATTTTCATATGTTAATATTTATTGCTAAATGTTAAGAGGAATTAGGAGATCCAGACAGAGATGATGCATTTGAATTAAGGAAAATCAGTATCAGATTTAGTGTTTGAATGATCGTTTATTTTTAACTAAAATTTATTTAGTCAAAACTGTGTTCACAAAGTTAACTTAGATGTGTATATATCAAGAATAGAAAAGTGGTTGCAGAACAATATGATCATTCAAAGATATCTCATTTTTTGTTATGCGTGTTGGTTCAGAGAGTTTGCACTCCTCATTGTCTAATGAGCAAAAGATTCAGACTCCAAACCTAAATAAAAAAAAATAAAGAATTAAATATTTTCTTTTTACTTTTTATAGAGTAGCCATTCCAGTTTATGACCCTGTTCTATCTCCTGCACATTCTTTCTGAAATTGTTTTTGACAACTGTCTACCATCTTCCTGATAAACTGAGCAGTAACTTACCTTATGTAATTGAAACCCCTTTAAAACTTATTCTTCATTGCTGAGGGATTGCCTCAGTGCCTATAAGTTATATTGAGATTTATGGTTTTATTACTTTTGCAGTTTTCTCCTATCTAAACTGCCAGAGTAATGGGTGAAAATATTTAAATTAATACACAATGCCACTGCTGTGGTTGTTACCTACCTGGAAAGCTAAGGTATTTTAGTGCTATCCTGAAACTTTTTATAATGACTTCTGGTTCAAGCTTTCCAGATTTTAAGACTTTTCACTTGACTTACAAAAGACCCTTGTTGGACCTTGAAGTGGCATATTTGCATGACTTGTCCACACCTTCTTACCCTCGGTCATGTTTTATTCTCAGCTTTGCTCCGAGCCTTGCAGTGCTGTGCAGTTCTGACTTGATGTGATGGGTTCAGTGTGACATCTGCATTTAGCTTGTGCTTCCAGCTCCAGGACTACCTTTAATGAAGAGCAGGCTATATTGTCACCTCCATCGTAGCAGGGCCAGTCCAGTGTAACTTCACTACGTTTTATGTTGCTCGGAACTGTTTCTCATTAGTCATATATCAAATAGACTGACTGGAGTGGGTTTATCATTTTTATTGCTGTTGCATTTGTATATTGATCTGCTCCTCTAAAGAGATGTGTTTGTCACAAAATGTGCAATATCCTTCATGCCGTGTAAGGTCATAAACATTTGCAAACTGCTTGGACCAAATATAGCTAATCTTGAGAGGATATAACAGTTGTTTATCTCAATACAAAACCAGCCTGATCTCCTTTGGCTCAGCTGAGCTTTGTGAAGGCCACGAAACATTGGTTGTATACAGGCCCTTCCTGTCTGAGCTGTGGACAGCTGGCCTGATGGTGGGGGGCTGGTTCCTTCAGCAATGGCCATGGAGTGGCTACAAGTTCATGGAATGTTTTTCTCATATAGTTTTGCCATGGGAATATTTTTCTTGACTACACAGATGGAAAAGGAGAGGTGAATTCTTGAGTCTGCAAAACTCTACGAGGGATAGTTCTTCCATGATCCTCCAGTGCTCGAGATAATTAGCCCTGAGTGTTGCTCAGCTTGATGGTGATGCTCATTAGAATTAATTGAAAGGCATGAAAAAGAAAATATATTTCACACCTCAGGAAAAAGATAACGTAAACATTTCAACACATTTTAATTTTCTAGATTTCTGAAAAGCCGAGTTATTTGTTTTTATCAAATGAAAATCCATTCAAGTGCCTATTCTCAGAAATGGAAACCAGGAGTTTTATAGGTCAGTAGAGATATGGTAAAATCCCCAGCGGTCAGATAAAAAGGGTTTAGATGAGTCTGCAGGCCTATCCAGGTGTGTGAGGCATGGATTTTATGACGGGAAAGGGCTAACAGGTCTGCTGCACTTCCTCCTTAAGTACTCCCTTGCTTGTTCCTCCAGATCATGGAACAGTGCAGGAATTGTGTGTTCCATACAGCCAGAGCAGAGCTGGGTTTGACCTCTGGGAACTCTAAGCTACCCTTAAGCACAGCTGCCACCGTCAGCTGTCAGTTCTACGGGGAAACCTGATGCAGCATTATCATATATGTTAATATGGAATGAACTAGGACAGCACAGAACAAAACTTGAAAAGCAAAGCAGTGTCCTGGGAGCTGTTTATATAATTTCCACTCTGTTATTCGTGATGTTCAAATGTGACTTACCAAACCTGTATCAAAAATACTTTTGTATTTATCTTAGGCTTTGTTTAATAAAGCAGTGATATTATACCATTTAATACGTAGCCATGTTTAAGCACTACCAAATTATTTCTTCTTGTTTCACATTCTCTAAATGGAAAAGTGGTGGATATAAATACTTTCAACATCTAAAATTCTACAAAACCTATAAATATATTCATATCTCACCATGTACTTATACCTTAACTATTGGAAATACTTCAGTGAGAGCCCACAATTAGCTCTTTTATAAAGAAGAATCACAACTGGACATCAATAGTGGTAGGATTTAAAAAAAACCTCCTCTTGGATATTTCTATCACTAATTTACCTCTTATAGACAGAAGGCATGCCTTAGGGTGCCTCTCAGAGCAGGGTCAATTTTGAAAGGTAGTAAATGATAAGAGACAGAGAAGTGATTCTGATGCAATTGTACATCAACAGGGCTTATGTCGATTAGATAAGGTGCTTCTCTTTGTTGGATGTGGATGGTCGTGGCATTGCCTTCTTTGTTGGAGTGATGGTCATGAAACTCACACAGATAAGCTTTTGGATTGGTTCTGACATGATAGAGTTCTGTAAAACTATAAAGATTTGAAGCAGGGAAATAGAGGATGAGTATTCATGGTTTCTGATTATTCTGGAGCTAAAGAGGACTTGATAAAATTATTAAGCAAGTATAAATCAAACTAAAAGGTTGGGGTCTTTCTTGGGGGTGTTCAGCTTTGGAGAAAACTGTGGAAGTTGACCTACAAATCAGGCTCAGAAGCTTACACGTCTCTTTGTAGTTATCAAACAATACAATCTGCACCTCAGATTTGTAAGGATTTTTATTTTGGAGGTAAAAAGGTCTAATTTAGCTAAATAATAATAGTAGTTTTCCCTTCTCTTCATTCATGAGCTACTGGCCCCTCCACGTCAGCTCATTTTCTCCATTTAGTGTTTTCTGTATGTTTAAGACAGCAGACTTCTTAGTTCTGCTCATTAGAAAATGGGCTTTGTCTTAATGTTCCTTCTTTAAAGCGTGAGCTTAAAGACTGTTGAAACTGTCAGGATGATCAAAATGTCAGTTAAACATTGGAAAGAGAACAAACTCTTCTGAATGATTGCATTAGGAAATGAAAGGGCTGGATGCCAAATGGCAGCGATGAAACAGGTCATGTGTTACTCCAGGATGTCAGAGAGTGAAAAATGCGCTATTTCTGCTACCCAGTTTTTAAAATCCTTCTCTGCTGACATTATAGTCTAGATTTCAAGAAAGGACTGAAGGAAAAAGATTGTGATCTTTGAAAGTAACCTTATAAAAAAAACTAATTAAAAAAAATTAAAAGGCAGTTTACAGTTTGTACAGGAGACGAAAACACCTTGTCCCTGCCAGGGAGGGATGGGATGGCTGAAGACCACAAAAGATTTCACTATTGTCACGTGCCCAGGGTTTGGCTCCACAGGCTCTGATTGTCAAATGCAATATATATTTTTCCTTGATTTATGTGTTTTTAATGGCTTCATCTTGTGCTTTCACACTGTCTAATCATATCACATTCCAAACACGAGGTAATGCAATTCACTTTTTTCTGTCTCTAAATTACCAATGAAGAAGAGGTATGAAAAATGCTCTACAGAATAACTTATTCACCTTCACCTTCTTAGTTTTCTTTTAAACTTTTGCAAGATTACTTTTGGCTTTGCTGATAACTGAACAGCTTGCTCCCTTGAGCCATTTCCTCAGGGAGTTTTCTGTCTTTTACCTTGCCATTTATCATTATTACTTTCTCTATTTGCACTGTTTCTTTTGCAATTTCTTTTTCTGTTTGTTGTTCTGTATCTCTTTGGTTTAGGGTGTTTCTTTTCATTTTCAATTTATTCTTATTTAGAGTTACACTTTGCAACTTCAATTATTTTTGCCAGACATGGCAATATTTTGTTTTTCGTCTTGAAGATTATTCACATTCTAATCTCAAGTGACTAATGTTTTGATCGCTTCTTCATTACGCTTTTATTTTATATTTCACTGTCTGTATCATTCTCTTTGGACTAGTTTGTTCGTATATCTTTGTTTTGTTTTCCTTTTACCTCCTTCTGTGGCGTTATAGTCTACAACCCTCTTGCATGCTCAGTCATCTTAAAATTCACAAAGTAAAATTACTGACCTGTAGCTTTTTAAAAAAACTGTCTCCCAGATGGTAACCAATTATAAACTCCAAAGTTGGCAGCTGTTAACAGGACCAAAATGCCTTCTGCTCTTGTCTGCAGTTTGACACCTCTAAGTGCAGGCTGATTTGCCAAGCAGGTCAGTGAGCCACATATGCAGCAAACACACTCTTAGTAAAATTGCTGCTTAAAGTTTGCTCTGCCTCTGAAACATAAACACCTTCTGGACACTCGGGGGACAGATTTTGTGTTGACTAATACAATGGTTTTATAATGAACTTTATTGATGCTATCCTGTGTTATTAAATTCATATCAACAAGGATGTCCAAAGACATAAGAAGTGATCAAGCAATTACTGAGATCTGATGAGTTTTGAGCCTTTTCTCAGTGGGTCCTGCAGTAGCTGTACCATTGTTGATTGCTGCAATAAGTAGTTTTTAAATGTTTGGTGTCAGCGCTGCAGAGCTCATCATTCATGAATTGCCATTTCCTTTGTCACTCATTTGTACCTTTTTGAATTTTTGCAGCAGACAAAACTGAATAATTTAAAAATGTTTGGGTTAAGTCACTCAAAAATTGGTTCTACAAGAGTCCAGATTTTATATTCATTTGTGCCAGAATATCTTGCTTTCCTTTGATTATACTGATATAGGTCACAGAATTTGTTGCCTCCTTTTTTGTATGTATTCCTTATTTCCTCTTAGTTTCTCTTCAAATTGCACAAGTAGCCATCTATACAGATTTTACTTCTACCCAAACCAGATATTACTGCAACCAATACAGTTTAATGTTTTCCTCTCTGTGCTTTAGAATTTCCCTGTTGCATTAGGTGCAGGAGACCTGCAAATCTGGAACTTTCTCTGTGCATTTCTCCCTGCCTGATTGAAGATCCTGTTTTCAGTTTGATTAGAAAAGATTAGTAAATGGTGAAAAATGGGAGTTGAATTTGTTAGTCACAGAAGCAAAGAATTTCATATTAGATGATGAGAGGTTTATTTTAGTTTTCTTTAAATGAGGGCAAGAGAAAAATCACTTTTATTTCTACCAGAATACAGTTACTTTATTTTGTGTCAGTCAATAAGTTTTCAGAACTGTTTGTGCTCAGTGCCATCAGAAAACCCAAGAAGTGTTACATTGCAGTCGCAATTGTGATGATTGACATACAGTTGACATACTCTGAAGGAGATATGAAACTGTAAAATAAATTCTTTGTGCAGTGCCATGATTATTATACCAATGTTTCGTAGTGAGAAAGCCTATTGTCAAAGTTTCATGTCTATCCTCAGATAAAAATGCAAATAGTCTGATTTTCAGAGGCATGCACAGCCTTTTTCGCTTGTTTTTTCAAGTTGAATTTAAGCATGTGAATTCTATTGACTTCAGTTTTCTTTTAAGTCAGTAGAAACTATCCATGTGCTTCAATTTTTTTGCTGAAAATTTCTTGCAAAACTAGATGCACTTATATTCTAAAAAAAGGATATAAATATATATGGGTGGGTGTCTAAATCTGATACCTGACCTATGTTTTCTTATCATGGATGTATTTTAGGTGATTATATGATAACAAGAGAGAATGTTTTTCAGAATAAGTGTCATATCCTTATGAAAGGTTTGTTTCCTTTTATTGTATGTTGTGCAGCACAATTGAAAATGCCATCATTTATTCAGGCAAAGCCGTCAGTTCACATTGCTGGACATATTTACAAGCACTTAGTGGCACAAAGGCTCTAAAATTGGACAGATACCATACTAAACATGGATTTCTGATGAAGACTCATGTTTAATGTATGTTCTCTTTGATGATTCTTCCAAATTACAAAATTTCTCATTTTACAGTTCAGTTACCCAACCCAGGGACAAATAATTAACCAGTTCCCATTTTTGTGGTCTCAATTTCTTTTTTATCAATCTTTCTGCTTTGTCTACTTATTGAGTAAACAGGTGGTTTTCATACACCACTTACAACACCTAACTGTGTAAGGTGCAACTGCTAACTGTGCAACTGCTCTAAATAATGCTTGTTTTTTGTGAGGACTCTTGTGAAAAAGAGCTCTATAAATGTACTGTACAAAATAACTAACAAAATGATTCCTCACCTTTCCCTCCTTCTGTCTGTTGTACGTGGAATAGTGAGGATAGGACATTGGTTGTTTACACAGCCATAATACTTGTAAAGAAAAATTTCTGAACCTTTAAGATTGCAATACTGATGCCTCAGGTTAGGGATAACTTTCTCTTTAACATTGCTTTTTAAAACCTCGATGTCTTCTTTGGTCAGAAGAATGTTGTTAAAGTCACATTGATAAAGTAATCAGTTGCTTATGAGTGCTTATTTTCTCCAAGAAATAATGGATCACTGGCTGCTTTGAGATTCCTTTTGAGGGATGCACTCTCTGAATTACAACTGGCAGAACTAGTGCCTTTTGTTGTGATTTAATGCAGCCTTTAGAGAGAGATTGGTGGTCCTTCTTGAACGGGGCTGTGTTGCTCAGCCCTGGCACAATTCCCAATGTGCGAGCTGCACTGTCACTGTGTAGATAAGATTTTTCAAGAGATGTTAAAGGAATTAAATGCCCTCTTCCTTCTTGCATTGAATTACACAGGGTGTTAAGTGCCTTATGCTTCCTTGGAAATAAATTGATGTTAATACTAAGTTTTGTAACACCACTTTGCATCCATGAGATAAACACGACTGAGGTTCACCTCAATACCTAGGCTTAAGTTTTTACCCCAGCTAGCATTTAATTCTCAAAATTCCAGTATGAGATGCTCTCCCATCTTGACAAAGAATTAGTAACTACCAGCACATAAAAGACCCCAGACAGACATTTTCTGAACACCTGAAATCACTCCTGTTCCTTCCTTGCCCATTCCCTTCATAGTGCACAGCTGTTCTCATGGGTCAGGTGTTCAGTGTCTAATTAGGGTCTGACATGACAATTACATAAGAGGGTTTTCTGACTCCTCCATCCTCAGCTTGTCCAGAACCATGGACTAGTGTCTGGGTCACAAACATGATCCACACCCTAATTTAAAATCATGTCTTATCCTTTAAAGTCCATAGTCAAAAGAAGATTCTGTGTATGAAAACCCCCTCATATTAACCTTTTATTTCTTATTGCAACCTTTCTTCTTTCAATTAAGCATTACTTCTGTAGCTTTTCTAGTGAATATTTAAATGCCTTTGAAGACTTTGCTACCATGTACGTAGAAGACAAGTACCTTTGTGCAAAGTGCTTCAGTATATAAATGCCTGTCTCTCCTTTTTTGGTGTGAGTGCAACTAGGCAACTTTCATATAGTGACCTGTTTCACTTTGTTCTTGACACAGATACTATTGGAGTCACAATGTCTAGCCCTGCAGATAATTGGTTTATATATTTCTGGGCAACTAATGAATTCTTCAAGATGACAAAAGACCTTTAAAAAGAGGAGCTTCAGGAAAATTTCCCAGAGTGCCTTTATGCGTTTGATAGTACCAGTATAAAATTCAAATAACTCGAGGCATTTTTTAGTTGGTTTGATATGGTCAGAAAACTATAGTAATAAAACCAAGGGTGAAAACAATCAGGACAGTTAAAAGACAGAATTACTGGGAAAGATTAAAAGCTCTGTTTCTAACCAGGTTGCCTTCCTGGAGGGACAAACAGAAAGAAATTAACATTGATGAGAACAGAAGGAAAAATGAAGAGCCATATCCTAATTTTCAAATAATTATTTGCATTAGAACATCCTGTATTGTGTGCCTTTGAGCCTCAGTAACTTCCAGAAGCTGCTTATAAAGAACTGTAGCAAAAAGGATTCTCTGCTTGTGGCACTTTTGCAGAGCCCTGTCAGCTTTAGTGCACCTGGGCCTGTTTACTCTGGGAAGTCTTTGCAGTAAGACTGATGCATCATGGCCAAGATAGCATGGCACAAACTTTAGCTCCAGGATTTGGCATGAGCACACAACACAATTACTGATGCTCAGCTTTCAGCACTTACAGTCCTGCTACTGCCTCCAGCAAGTGCTGTGATGGACTGGGCTGCTCTCCCTCATAGTTTTAATTAGCAGCCTTACCCTTCAGCTGTCTTCTGCAGAAACCAGAAGCAGAAGGATTGGTGAAATACTGTAGTTTTCCTATTTGTTTGGAGTTTTTTTCCCCCCGGTTAGCAAAAACGTAAGGCTCTACTGCAAACTCCGAATGAATATTCATCATCTTTGTTTTGCAGCTTTCACTCATCTCTAGGTGCTAAAAGTCTCATGTCAGTTCCAACAGTGTTATAAACTTTTCTGCCCCTGTGCTTTTAAAATCAAAGTTTGTCATTTGCTCAATTACATTTAGAGTGGGGTGTCTTTTGGGGTTTGGGTTTGGTTTGGTTTTATTTTTTTGAGAGAGAAAGAAATGAAGCAAAGTATTTTGTTTAAGTGTCCAAATACTTAGCTTCAAACCACTACAAGATTTCTTTGTGGTGTTTGAGCTGAGGTGCCTGAGATGAGCTTGCCCTGCCCCACCTGGGGCAGCCACACCAGGTAATGAGGGGCATCAGGGACACCTGGAAGTTGGAGCTCCAGGCACACCTGGGGTTTGGAGTGGGAGCTCCAGGCACGGGGGAAGGTCAGACAAAAGGGGCTCTTTGCAGGGAGCCACTGGGAAACAGAGTGGAAGGAACAACTAAAAAAATATCAAAATGCCTGTTTTGGGGAGTGTTATGATGCAGGTGCTTTGTTTAGACTGAAAGGGTTTAGAATGTAAATTTCTTCTGAAGAATGGTGCCCACAAACAGTGCAAGAAAACTGAGTGCATCTTTGGTGGTCAAGGAGCAACTGAGAGAGTAAGATATTTGTTTTCTGTGTGGTGAGGTAGCACTGGTAATTGTACACATATCCAGCAGCTGGTTGCTGTGTTTTTGTTCATTTTCAGGTTTCACTGTTGCCATAATATGTGAGAAACAACAGTAGTTTCTTATTCCATTAGCTGGAAAAATGTGAGAAATGAAAAGGAAAAATACCTGAAAGGCAACTGTCTTCTAACTCGTTTTCCAGAATCTTCTGTTACTGATTCAATTTTATACTTTGTAAATCAGTGGTATCAGTTAGGAAACTGTTGAGTAATAGATATTTTGTCTATGAGTAATAAGTTCATTATCTGGTCAATAAGTTACTGCTATGATTTAAGTTCAGTTGTATAACACCAAAATAAAAAACTTATGTGTGTAGTAGATGTTTAAAATTTATCACTTATAAATCAGAGTATGATACATTGGGGCACATGAAAGGAGATAACCATTTTGTGTAAGTTACTCTGTCTTCACTCAATACTCTACTGAACTGTAGAAATGAAAGATGGCTGTTAATTCAGTAAAAAAGGCATCTTTATGAAGGTAAAAAATGGTGGCTTCTAGAGACTGGCTATTGGTATATATTTTAATGGTCAACTGACTGGATGGAGCAGGTATAACCTATTGTAATTAATTTGCCATTTTTTTCTTACTCATTTGCCTGAATTTTCCCTTTAAGCATGTTGTATTCCATATATATATTAATTTTATGGATGTCTCCTTTTTTTTTTTTTTTAATAAGGTTTATTGCTTGCAGTGACTTATTAACACCATCATGCTGCCTTTTATTCTTGTTTCTTGAATTGTTCTAAATGTGATATTTTCCACTAAAAAGACTCTCCCAGATCACAGATTTTCTGCACTGGGTGAGGGGCACTTGGGTTATATCAGCATCTATATCTTATATATTGGTCATCCTCCGGAAGTGGACGCCTACTAAATGCAGAGGTAGCCAGGATGAATATCTCTGATTAGATATTAGCTTCTAGACACCTGAAGGCAGATCCCCCTTCCTGGGGACAGCCATTGCTGGTGTGTCTGAAAATGTCAGGTATAAATAATACTCCTCTTTTTGAATACCTTTTCCAGCCTATTCATCTCAAGGAAGCCAAATGGATGGAGTAGCCTCTCAAAAGATCAAGGCCCTGCAGGAAATCAGCAATTTCTGTGTAAGCCCAGGTGAAAAAACCAGCTCTTGAGTGAAGGTAAGGAAAGAGGTTAAAATCCATTATTTATAGAGGGTGTGACTGGTTATATTGTAGAATAACTCTGAAACTGTTGATCCAAATATAAGTCTTTACAGAAATGGACTTCAGGTGATGTTATTCATGTTGAAAATGTGTATGTGATGCTACATACCACACTCTGTACTGCACTCTGTTCCCAGCACATTTTCAGGGATAGAATGAATTGCAAAGAATGTATTTCCAAGCAGTGTTCTGGTGAAAAGGGAGGCACAGTGTATTGTCAGAAGAACTAGTTAATTTAAATAG